>JAJKFJ010021036.1:0-21005 GCA_027382625.1 Tetmemena sp. SeJ-2015
AAAAAAATAGTGAGCGCTAGATCATAGAAGGAGCTTCAATGCGATTCTCTTTGAGACTTCATCACAAGACTCTGAAGAGCATTCGCAGTGACGAGAGTCTCTTGCACAAGAAGATCGTTCTACTTATGGACAATGCAGTCATTCATCGCTTCTCAGAGGTACTTGAAACAGCCAAGCGATTCAAAGTTGTAGTGCTCTTCAACGCAGAGTACTCACCCTGGCTCAATCCTATCGAACAGCTCTTCTCATTTGTGAAGCTGCAGCTGCGCTACGAAAGGGATAGCTAGAAAGTAAGATTGACTGCGTCCTAACTCTACAGAGAGAATCTAGTCTCAGCTGTGGCCGAGGTGCTCTAGAGAATGACTGCAAGCGATGTCAGCAAGCTGTGGGTGCTCAGTATCAAGAAGTGGCTCCAGACAATCAGGTTCGGATTCGTGTGAACAGAGGTCAGAGTTGAAATCAGAAGCAGGAACTTTCACAATCAGCGATCTTACCTTGCATCTGTCAATGTCATTATTAAATTATCTAACTATCTCTAAATCTACCTATCGAGTCATTATTCTAGCCAGATCGCCATAATTCTACCGAGCGAGTCGTGATTTTAGCTATCTATACTTTAAATTATCTAGAACCAGGTTTGAATTCGTCTGGACAGTGTCGAAGTTGAAATCACAGACAAGCACTTTATAGACCAGCGATCCAATCTTCAAAATGTCAATGTCAATCTTGAAATATCTAGCTCACTCTATATTTATCTAGCAAGTCATTATTTTAGCTATCTCACTGTATTTCTACCGAACTCGTCATAATTTTAGCTAACTCTACTCTAAATTATCTATCTCACTCTAAAACTAAGGATCTCACTGGATTTTCAGCTATCGGGGTCCAGAACTATCTAGAGCATTGGTAGAGACTTTTTGACCTTTGGGTATTTGAGTTTAATTTAATTTTGACTATCACCCTGATTCTTACAATAATAAAGAAATTAATTATACACCACTTATTTTCACTTTCTTATCATATTATGGGGTTTTGAATGAAGTATGAATCTAGAAGTTAATTTTATTAATATTTAAAATATAAAAGCTAGGCATTGAGAGGATTTTAACTAATGCCTCTCAAATAAAAATCACGGGCATAAGAATATTTTTATTATAAAGAGTTCACAGAGATAATAACGAAATGGATGTATAGAGGAATGATGTTTATCAATACTAAATACTTAATAAATTTTATTTATAATTTATGTAAGAGCTATATAATAGCTAAACTTAATTTTAGATAGTACGGAAGCAACTTAAATAAATATAAGTAATTATAATTTATTTATTGTTTATTTGAAAGCGTAAATGGATTGGATATTGCTCATCACTATCAAAGCCAGCTAAAGATATTAAATAAATACTCTAATATACATTAAAACAAATTAAATGTTATAAAAGAGAATATATTTATCGTTTATTTGACTAAAACTTTTAAATTTTCGCTGAGAAGAATTTATATTTAAAAATATAACCATACATATGTATTTTTTAAGATAATCATTTTTATAACAGAGATTTATTAATAAAAAATAGCAGCTCGAAATTAGAACTTTTTATCATTATAAATAAAACAGCAATTCTAAGTAAATTGTGAACCTTTAGATTAATTATAAAGTGAAATCATTTAAATGTGGAAATGAATAATTTTAAAATTCTAATAAAATTTAATTCATTTTTATAACTTAAAAATAAGGCTCAATCTTTCAACTGATTTAAGTTCCTTATATTATAAGTGGAGTATATTTATCTTATTAATAAAGATATATTTAAGGAATAAGGGAGAATTATCTTTATAAAATTATATATAAATTTAAATTAAAAATTGCATTAAATGGCTAGGCTACCAGAATAAGACTGCTATTTAAACAAGGCGCATTTCAAGCCAAGCCCTTCCAATTTTCTAAGGCATCTAATTTTCTTTAGCTATCGAATATTGTTTTTTTTATGTTATGAGTATTTTAATTGATTACGATATAGTTAGTTATTGTAAATACATGAATAATATATCGATAATTCTTTTTCTAAATTGTTTTACACTTTTACATAGAAATTTTAATCATGAATGAGTGTGGAGAAGGCTTATCTTGTGAGAGAAGAAGAGGAGTAACTTTAGAATGAGGACCATTGCTCTTATTGATGACCTTCTCGTGGCAACTTTGATTATAGGTAATAATTTAATATATGATAAAGTAAACAGAAGTTTAAATACAAATGTCTTATTATTTAATATGTTAATGGTGATAAATTAATTCATTGATTCAAATGTGATTAAAAGAAAATGGGTTTTAAAAAAAATGTTAGAAGTGACGTCAGCTGAAAAAAAAGTCCCTCACCATAAGGATTAGTTTATAACATTAAACATTTGAACAATTTTATGCTGAAATGATTTCAAAATCAAATAAAATACAAATAACTAAATTAAACTTTCACAGAATTGACTTTAAAATTTTAAAAAGAAAAGTTAAATAAGACTATTCTAATGTTTAAAAAAGTTCAATAATTATTGAAAAATACTCAAAAATAATACTAAATGCATGCAATAACTTCACCTAAAAAATCACCTAAAAGGTAAAACTTAGTAAGTTTGCCTCTATTTGAGTTTTATTTTTTGTTTGTTTTCTTCGAAAGTATAAGTCTAAGGCACAATTATTTTTGAATAGATATTAAAGATGGGCTTACACTAAAAAAATTATCTCTATTTTTATATTCTCACTTATAACTTAAAAAATAAATCCATATCAATCACAACAACAACAAATTTTTTTTAAACTATTAGGAATTATTCAAAATAAAATAAAATTTTCAAAATTTATAAAATGCGAAAATTCTTAAAGAGAGCTTTTAGGAATCATCAATATTATAAATTTTTAGATGATTTTTGAAATTAAGAAAGAATAAATTTGTTGGAGAGATTTATCTACCCCTCAGTCTAAAATAAATACATGAGAGATGCGATTTAAAGTATTTGAGTGCGAAAGTTTAGGTTTAAAATTAAAAGTACTGACTTTCTGACTAGAGTTATTATAATAGAAATATAGATCAATAATTCAATGCTTTACATACTTTTGCCAATAATCTTGCCATTCTTTCAGTATCCTTCGAAAACATGCCATCTTAGTCTGTGTCTGAGAGGTCGGTCTTAAGTCCAGGTGTGTCCCATAGACAAAACAAAGTCCAGTACGAGGCCGAGGGCTTAAATCCTACTATGAACCTGTCAAACTGGCATTCTCTCTTTCATAAATGCTTCCTTTGTCTTCTTACTGCCCATTCCTTCACACTTTTTCGTTGTCTTCTTTTTGACACTATCACAGTGGGCCAATTCTCTTACAGTCACAGACAGCCTTTGATCCTCAGTAGGATTTAAGCCCTCGGCCTCGTACTGGACTTTGTTTTGTCTATGGGACACTCTTGGACTTAATGCCGACCTCTCAGACACAGACTAAGATGGCATGTTTTCGAAGGATACTGAAAGAATGGCAAGATTATTGGCAAAAGTATGTAAAGCATTGAATTATTGATCTATATTTCTATTATAATAACTCTAGTCAGAAAGTCAGTACTTTTAATTTTAAACCTAAACTTTCGCACTCAAATACTTTAAATCACATCTCTCATGTATTTATTTTAGGCTGAGGGGGAGATAAATCTCTCCAACAAATCTTTTTTTCTCTTAAATTCAAAAATCATATATAAATTTATTATACTATTGAAAAGGGTTATTCTCTAATCATTGAATTATTTTTATGAATATAGCGATCTACTTTGAACTACTATCATTCTAAATATATTAAAATCATAGTCTATTGCAAAATGTTGGCTGGAACCGAAAGTTTTAACTTTTATAAAGAAAATATTAAATTTTTTTAAATTTTACAAAAATATTTTGCTTAAAAGCTAAGGAATTTTATTTAATTATAAGATAAATTATTAATTTTTCAGATTTTTATTTATTTTTCTAATTGTCTTATATTTATATTATATCTTCTGAAAGAATAAGGTTCTTTGAGTAGTATAGTAAATATTTAAAAATCAAGGTTTCCTAAATCTAAAAAAGTTTAGCCAAAGGATATATTTCAATTGATCTGAAAACACTTGAATTTATTTTTAGAGTTTTGAAGATAAAATTTTTTCTCTATTTTTTGGTTTTAATCATTGATTATAAAAAGAGAATTCTATTTTATTGTGTCCTTCACATTTTATAAAGCATTGGATTTTAGTAATTGCAATTTGTTAAAATTAAAATTTAACTGAATACGATTACTAGCCTTCTAATAAGTTCACAATATACAATTAACTACCTCCGCTTTGGAGCCATATTGAGTAAAATATTTGGGAAGTTTCCTCTGATATTACGAAATGTTAATAGTTTTAACTAACTGGAATTGGAGTCATCATTTAATAAATCTTCACGAAATTTCCTCTCTAGACATCAATATAGATGTTCTTTAATTCAAAAATTAACTATAAGCTTTAAAATTGAAAATTTTAAATATAAATAAAAACATTATGTATTTATAATCGATCTTATGGAAAATTACAATCTTATAAAAAATAATAATAATTATTTTTAAAATTTAATTATTTTATTTGTTTTTTAATAAACTATTTATTGCTATGTTTTGCTTAAGATTAAATATCTATCATAATTTAATAATGCACCTGCTATTTTTCAGTTTAATAGATTAGTATTTTTAAGTTGTTCTTGGATAGCTATTATTAAAGCTTTAATCTAAAAATTATCTTAAAATATAATTTAATCCTTTTCGAATTATCTATAATTTTGTTTATCAATGAGAGCTATGTCGAATCCATCTAAAGAAGGATGCTAGAGAATCAATACAATTTAATCTGTAATAAAAAATCCAAGTGCTCAATATTTATTTATATCAAATGGAGTTTGCATGAGAGAATGTAGTTAGCCATAATTTAACATAAAATAATTAGAGACCCTCTTCTCTGAATAGCTCGACAAAGTTTATATTGGGAAAGTTTGAATTCTTTGGAATTTTTTCTCCGGCAGCAGCAAAGAATCCATAGTAACGACTGCTATTGAATGGGTTAATTGAGAATGCTCTGTAGTAACTATCAATAAACAAACAAATTTAATCAACTCTTTAACTTCCCATATCATTGAAATATAGCATTCTAGGCAATTAGCTACCAAAGCAGACTTATTGCAGATTGAAGCTTCGAAAAAAATATTTTTTTTAATTTAAGAAAGAATTAAAATTAAATTACTTTTAATAAAGTGGTTTGGAAAAAGAATTAAATCTCTTAGAAAACAGAAAATAAAATATTTAATTTTATATTGACAAAAAATAGTTAAGATGTAAAAATAAAACCATAAATCAAATTGCTGAAGTGGATCGAGATTTATCATGCTTTAATTAAGAATTGAATAGGCTTGTATTTTTACAAAATAAAAAAAAATATTTAAAAATATTTATAGTTTTTACTGATAATATTTTAACTCTCATTAAACTAGCCAGAAGATGAGATTATATGTAATTTTTTATAGATACAATAATTATTAATTTTTGCTATATAAATATAATTATGATGAAGAAGGAAAACATCTTTATAAAATAACAACTTGGCTTTCAATTTTATTATTTTACCACTCCTCTATTTTATATTTGACAAAATGAACTCAGCGGTGTCAATACTTCTGACACTTTTTCTGCACCAAATCGGAACCCCACAATACAGAAGCCTATAAATCTCCCATAATATTATTAGTTTTAGTTAAAAAGAGATTTAAAAATACTGGCTACTGTCACAAATTATCTAAGGCTCCCTTTAGTTAATTTTTTTCTTTTAAATAGTTATTTGGAAATGCCGATAATTCCTTTTTCATTTATACTCACTAATATGGCAATATCCAGCATTATCGCCGACAATTTCTTTCATAGATTTTTGCTTAATTCTATTACAATGTATATTTGAAATCATACTTTTAAGCATTTGCATATAGCTTTTATAATTTTATAATAAGATAAATATTATTTTTAGAATTGTAATTACTTCTTTCAATTGTGGTCATTAAAAATTTTTAAATTATTTAAATTAATAATTAATGGAGATTTAAAATTAATTGAAAGAAGATATAGAGTATATAGAAGGATATAATTATTTTGGAGTTTCTCATAAATATTTATTTATTACGAGTAACTATCGAATCACACATTATCTAATTATAAAAAAAATAAAAATTCGATGATTAAAGTTTTATTTAAAAACTATCAATGACGTAAGAGGTATTGATTTTTAATGTTAAGATTTGATATTTAAGATTTCTTATTAATTTATAATATGTCTAAGATTTTGTAAATAATTATTTTTGAAGAAGTGTTCTTTTTATTATAATATATATTCTATTAAAAAAATAATCTTTTAAAGTAAAGTAAAGTAAAATTTGAGGAATGGAATTAATAATCAATTTCAAATCTCAGCACTTAAAAGTACTAGATAAGAAACAGTACTATTATCCTATGTAAAAAAATAATCTTAATATCTATTGGAATTTAATTTTTTAGTAGCTATTATACGCTCAAATGAAGAACAGTGCCAATCTATGTCCTTCTTATGCGCTGATATACCTGAGAGTTTAAAAGAAAATCGTCTAAACACAGTAGAAATACAAAGCAAGAAGAAAAACCTAAGGCCAGAGATCAGATTTGAAGAGAAATATATTAACTTATCATATATTTAAAATTTATTAATTTTTAATGGCTGTTTGTTTCTTCCATCTCCATAAATTTCTGTGCATTTATCCTTTAAATACTATTTTCAGTTCTGAAAGCGAAAATGTGAGTGTAGCCTCCTTGTCTACTGTGTCTCCTCTCAGGAGGAATGGAAAAAAGCTTCTTTTCCACTATTCAAAACTTTTTAAGCCTGTGGATGAATACGTTGACTATCAGATAACTTTGATGAACAAAAGCAAGACACAAAGTGTCATAAGTGTTCAAAATACTTTAACTCAAGAATGTAAATCAGGAAGAGTTCCTCCTGAGAGGAGACAAGACAGACAAGTAGGCTTAACTCACATTTTCGCTTTCCAGAACTGAAAATAGTATACAAAGGATAAATGCGCAGAAATTGTGGAGATGGAAGAAACAAACAGGCATTAAAAATGAATAAATTTTAAATATATAATAAGTTAATATATTTATCTTCAAATCTGATCTCTGGCATTAGGTTTTTCTTCTTGCTTTGTATTTCTACTGTGTTTAGACGATTTTCTTTTAAATTCTCAGATTAGAGACTGAAATTGATAGCAAATCTTCCTAGAAACCATTTGGTAAATAAATTCAAATTGCTTTCATATCAAGCTAAATATTAATAATTGCAAATTAAGAAAATAAATACGCATCACAGAGATAAATAAAGCATAATTCAATCCTTATTCAACTTTTTATCCATTCTAATTCATCAATTTAGGTTTAAACTTTCTACTCCAAGCAAAAAGATTAAGGAAATGAGTACTTCTAGAAGATATCATTTCGTCTAAATGAATGTTTAATCAACTTAGCAATATAATTTGAAATTTAATCGAAATATTTTTTGAGAAACCTGCCTTCTACTTTCCATTCCTTATATTTTCATATAAAAAATAAACTTATTTAAAAATTTAAATACTATAATGAACATTTAAATCTTTCTGATAAAAATAGACTATTTATATTTAAATTATATTGATATATTAAGCGATTAAAAGTGGAAGCGCAAGAGCTGAGTAACAGGTTCCGAGGGAAGGTAAGAAGCTCTCATATGGAGTAACAATAATCTTAGTTGGTTTGTTCCTTCCGACAATGTATGGAACAAAGATCTCGTTCCTCAAAGCAATTCTTGATAATGAGAAGAAAGCTCTCAAAACCATCGATGTCAACATGATGGAGATCCCAAATTATCCTGAGATCTCAGTCACTAATATGTATGACGATGCGATGGGAGATCCGGAGGTTGCTCTATTCCTTCCTAACAAGGAACACTCTCAAACAAGTTGCCAGAACAAAGGGTTCTTCTTTGGCGTCCTTGCACTGTACGTGCAGATACCTCAAAGAGATCATTGAAGATGCACACAGGAAGAGATTCTAAGTAGAGGAGAACGCCCCAAAGAAGAAAGGGAATAGTTATCAGCGACGAAGGGTTTTTGAGCAGCTTCAGAAGTATCCCTACTTTTTAGTAAGTTTTAGAGTTTAACTGTGTAGAAAAAACCTGGCACTGGCATCTACTTAATGAAGGAGAGAGCAAAGGTATTCAGAGCACGGAAGCAAAATACAAGCATCGAGGTGAGCAAGCGTCTATCACTATACAAACTTAGGGACGACGAGATGCACATAGATGCGGGAGCAGGGTTTGAAGATGAGGAAGCTAGGTCCATTCTGACCCAAAAGAAGAGAAAAGGAACCTCTTAAGGATCCCTTCTTCCCAGATAAGCAAAAGTGATTAAGTCAGCATTAAGTTAAGCTTTAAATACTTTTCCTAAATATTCACTCTACCTTATCTCGCACATAACTTTGTCTTCTCTCTTCCACTCTCTTACAACTACCACTATTAAATCCTCTGTATCGATAGCTTAATCATGCATCAAGTGATAGAAACAGCAGCTTCTTATAGTGTCCCTTAACTAGGTTCCAGTAAAATCAATGCCGTTGAACTCTGGCGAGTATGGAACATTAAAAACAGGAGTGATGTTCAACTCAGCGTATGCCTTCTTCGCTTCCTTTGTCTTGTGTACGCTGAGGTTGTCAACGAGTAGAACGATCTCACCGTCTGTGATCTTCTCTCTGAGCTTCTTAAGGAACGCAACATACTGCTCTCGTTTGATAGAGCGAGGATGAAGGACATAAGCTTCTAAGCCTGAGTCTTCGCTAATCCCTGCAAGTAACGCACTTGTAGTTATATTACTTTCTACTCGTAAACTTCTATGTTATCGTCTTTTTGTACCAACTCTTCTTCATGAAGGTGTTTTTTGAACACAGCTTCGTTCAGCACATACAAACTTCACGCTAAACCCTCTCACACCTGAGCAGTGTAAATATATTTCATTATAAAAATCTTAGTGAAATCTATAACGCGCTTCACTCGATTCCAGTTTTGTACGTTATGCCATTTCAAAAGATAGATGTTTGCTAAAGTCTACGGAGAGATCTTGAGATAAGGAAAATATCTATGGAAGATCTTCGCGCGCTACTCCAAACTGAAGTGCGCTTAGTGGCGAAGATTTTTGAGGATAAAATAAAAAAATTTGTGCCACGAAACTTAGAAGTGCGATGGGGAAACGCTGAAAACTCCTAACTTTTTATCGAAAAAGAAAATTTTTCAAATGGGGAGAGTTTATGCGCGCTGGAAACTCTAAAAATTTTTGGGGATGGAGGGGAATTGGGGAAATGGCTATTACTACTGAAAAAGGGGAACTACATCCATACCTTAGAGTAAAATGAAACTGAGATAGGGAGGGTTAGTTTTTTTTGAGTAATTTGCTTTTGACTCGCATTATTAAAAATAAAATAAAAAATTTAATTATAAAAAAACTTTTTTTTTCACTTTCTTAACATATTTTTAAATTTTTTTATTGATATTTGGACTTTTCGCGAAGTGTCGTGCGGGGGGGGGGAAAAGAGACAAATCCGGGCACATTCTAATCATAAATTGAGCAATCTCTCTCATTGGTTAAATGATGATAGAAAAATGTCAAAATAAATCATAGACTATGGATGTAGAAATGAAAGCATTACAAATACTATAGCTGAGAATTTAATAAAAAAGAGAATATATATTGAATTTAAAAGGAATAAATGAGTAGCAGTTGAAGTGTCTCTGAATAATGATTTGACCATTCGATTAAGCATCAAATTGTAAGAACTTTCTATCCTTGCAACTTTTGTGTGGGAGCGCTCAGTAAAGAGCTATACGCGACACAAGTTTTGATGAGTAGTTAGAATATCAAGATGATGAGTAGTGCGTGAGTCATATCTCGCTGCTATGAGGTGCTGTGAAGATGATTAAAGAAGAAACTCATATTAATTTTAGATAAGCTATCGAACAAGCTGCAGATCAGAGTGTTAATCTGTGATTTCAAATGACACGAAGTTGCAACTCTCTATTTATTATTTTAATCAATCACTGATTTTAATTTAATTTCCTACTATGATAAAGAAATTAATTATACACAAATTATTCTCAATTTCTTATCATATTATGGGTTTTTGCTCTGCATTAAAAAATGGCATTAATATATAGTTCCAGAATATATTAATTCCTATTACTTTTATTATTGATTGACGTTGAGAATTAAAGCAAATTTATTCTTCTTATTAATTTAAGTGATCATCTCTTAATTTTCAGGTTTTTAATTTTAATCATATTTCAAAACATTAACCTAGTATAAAAAATTTCAAGTTTAAAATTTTCCTTATTAAAAATTCATATTAAATTCATTTCAAAATTTTTTTAAAATTTTTCAATTATCTTTTTTTAATTTGCATTTAAAATATTTTCTATTTAAATTTAAATACTCATTTTTTTAAAGGGTTTAATAAATTTTCAAAACATTTAATTTTAAAAAATTTTTATCACTTTTTTAATTTTTGGGAAATTTTTGGTAAAGAGATAATGGTTTTCTAAAAATTTAAACTAAAAATGCATTCAATTATTAAAAGCGGGTTCAATATATTGGGTATTTCTTCTTTATCTTAAAAAAATTTAATTTTTCCTTTTATATTCACCAGAAGTCATTTTTTTTTTCAGTTTAATTTACAGATTTGCGACTATTTTAATTTTCTTGCTTTTTTCTTTTAGAATTAATTGTAAACCCTTTTTAAGTCTCGAATTCTCTTTACCCAAATTTTTTAAATTTTTAAAAGACTTATAAATTTTATTTTCAGAATTTAAAAAAATTTTTTTTAAGCAGAGAAATACGGAGTAAAAAAAAATAACAAGAGAAATTAAAAATTTTTATTAAATGATGATTTTAAAAATTTGTTAATGACTTTTTTTTCTTCTACCCCAAAATTTTCAGATTTTTATGTTTAGTCCCTCTTTTCATTCTCAAAAAAAAAATTTTGAGTTTAACCACCTTTTCTGTCTCGCCATATTTCTCGAGGAAGAAAATCTTTAAATAAAGATTTTTAACACTTTAGATACTTTTAATCTTGGATGGTTCATCAAAGGGAACTATTAATCAAATATTCGCACGCAGGTTTAAAATGTTTATAGAGTAGAAAAGAAGATATTATTTCTCCAGAAATATGGCGAGACAGACATGGTGGTTAAACTCAAGTTTTTTTCTATCGAGAACTGAATATAGGAGAACAAAACATAAACGCTCTAAAAGTTGTGGAAATAGAAGAAAGCAGCAGCCATTAAAAATTAATAATATCATCTTTTAATCCATGCATCTCTTCAACTATGGCCTCTTGCTTTTTATTTTTGCTCCGTATTTCTCTCGTCTTTCAAAATATTTTCTTTTAAAATCTGAAGTATATTACAGCTTTATTTAGAATGATGGTGAATTATGAAGAATTGTAAGTGGTGGCTCATGTGAATAATTTTAGAAATACTTTTTCTGTCTCCTTACCAGAGATGATCTCTTTTTCTTCTTTTTAATGGGGGAGTTGGGTTGTGTCATTTCATTTAAATCGATTTCTTGAGAGATGGAGAGAGACTAAGAGGGCAAGAATATTCCTTAACTACTCTGTATATCTTCAGTCTTTTATTTGGATGCTTGTTTCCTCTTATAGTAGGCTTTTATTTTCAAAAATATATCCTTCATTAGAGTAAGCACTAAGTTATTATAAAATTAAAGTTTGCAAAATTGAATAAAATGCTAAACAGGATCAAGCACAACTAGATCCAGCCCAAATTTGACTTGGTTTCTCCATCCATTACAAAATCTGAATGTATTATTTTTCTGAATAAGGTAAGAGCAGACACATCAAAAGCAAAAAGCAATACTCATTAAAAATTTCGAGTTTCAAAAAGCTCTTAGAGCTAAAGGGTCTGAAATGAATCATGTACACTAACATCAAAAGCGATAAGTAGATTTACACAAATATCTGCAAGTAAGGAAAATCCGATAGGAACACTATTGTCAAAGGAAAAACTTTGCCGTTTTAAAAAAGTGGGAAAAAGCAAAAAAAAAAAATTTAAAAAAATTTTTAAATTTTGAAAACCTGGAAAAACCCAAGGTTGTTAATAAAAATTTAAAAAACTCCTCTGGTTTTTTCCCTTATTTTAAAAAAAGACCTCTGGTTTTGAAATTTAAAACGGGTAGTAAAAAAAGATCAATAAAAAAAAAAAATTATTTTACTTTTTTTTAAAAAGAAATGTTAGAATAAAAATTTTTTTAAAAACCTTTGTTGGGTTATCTATAAAAAATTTTTACAGAAAATAATTTCCCGAATTTAAAGAAATCAAAGCTCCCAAAAAATAGTTGAGAAAACCTTTTTAAAAAATAAAATTTCATGATAAGTCTGATATACACATTAAAGAAAGATTCTTCTCAATTTTATCAACTTGTTGCCTCACCCTAAAAAAATTAGAAAAAGGATATGTTTATAAAATTTAATTAGTTTTCTTTTAAAAAAAAAATTTAAATCTTAAAATTTTATAAAGTCTGTTTATTCAAAGGGAATAGCTTAAATTTGGTATATAAAATTCAAACTTTTCTAAAATTAGTTTTAAAAAAATTTTTCCAAATATATTTTATTTTTTTGAATTTTTTTAAAAACTAAAAAAAATTTATGGGACCAAATTAAAAAAAAAATTTGGCAAAATATTCTAATTTATTTATACATGATAAGGGAATTAAAAATATTTTAAATTAGGTTTATTTAAAAAATAATATAACTTTAATTAAATTGTAAGCTATACTATTTCTTCTTCATAAGAGGCCCTTTAACTGCTTTGAAGAAAAGACCGATCAAGATTGCTAACAGAAAGAAGATTAGTAACTTTTATTTTTACTGTCCCAAGTTGTAAACGATGCTATTGGAACTAAAACTTTTAAAGATAGGAAGAAATTTGCATAAAATACAGTGTATATTTTCAAAAGATATCAAGTTAGCGGAAGTTTTCATCATAACTAGATTTATAAAAATTAATAAAATTATATTGGGTTTCTTTCATGATAAAAGAGAGTGTAAATCTAATATACTATTTGGGAATAATCTACAGGCATTTTATTTTAAATGGCTTGAAATATCCACTAAAGTTGTGAGTAAGGATAAAATATATTGAAGAATAGTAAATTAGCAGGAGCATTTATGTTTAGTAAAGGCAAGTTGACTATTAGTTATAGAGAACTGATGAGTACCCACACTTTCTTAAGAGAGAATTTGAAAAATATTGAGAGAAAGACGTTTAGTACAATTACTGAGGTCAATGAATTTTACATTGAAGATGCTGTGGTTGTAAGTTTTTGTTACATTAAAAATTATTTAATTGAATCTCCAAGATCAATTTATGGAGGAATTTAGTGAATGAGTTTATTGCTGTCATCCACTATTTTATAATAATTTAATTCCAGTCAAAAATTTAGATTTAAAAAATAGCCATTTGGACAACCCAAAACAAACCCCCTATGAGCAGAAAGAACAATTTAAAACTTAAAATTTCTTTTTAAATTTAAAATTTTTAAAATTAAATTTTAAAACTTAGGAAGATTGGAAATTTTGGGTTCCCATGTTGACTGGTTTTATATTTTGGGATTACTTAGGTCAATTATTGACCCATCATATTAAAATATTTAAGCACTCTAAGTTTAAGGGCTTAGTAACTTTGGATAATTGCAAGATTGGAAATTCTTTTCAATGGTTACTCAAACAGTATAACTACTTCTCCTGTCATAGAAATTGAATTTATCTTTGCCTTGAACTTAGACTTTTCCAGCTTTTAGAGGGAGATACTTACTCCATCTATACTAACTTCTCCAGAAGTAGAATTATATTCGAAGTATTCGAGGTAGTCTTAACTCTTCGAATCTGAAATAGTAACTAGTAGTTCATAGCTCCTACTCAATTAATAATATAAATGAGTTCTTGTTGAGGTCTCTCAAAACTATTTCAAAGCTGTAAGATCCTCCCACAAATTTATCGAAATATTGTTATATCTTAAAATTTATTTTTGAGTCGCTTTGAAAAATATATTTACTGTAGAATCCTTACTTGAATTAATAAATTTACTTAAATTAATAAGCTTATAATATGAGATATAGTTCTTTGATGATCTGAAAAAGTATTAGTTACATAAAAATAGGAAATTCTTTGCCCGATATTTAAGTTGAAGTAATTGAAAAATAACTATAAAATTAGGTGGACTAAGGATCAATAATTATGTCTGAGTTCTTGAGTTTAATGAAATTGTAACCATTCTAATTGAATTCAACTGTGATTTAGTCTCCTTAATCATCTTTCATATCAGGCAAAGTGAAGTAACGTTATTAAGTTTCATTCATAGAAATCTATATAGGATCCAGATCCCTCACAAAGTATGGAGCAGTGTTAGGATCAGACGATACTTGAATCAAAAGGGTGAACTTATAAAATAAATTATAAGTTTGAGAGAATTCTTCCACAATAAACAAATAAAATATTGTCCTAGTACTACATAGTCAAAGTAAGGACCTATTCTTAAATGCCTGCGTCACTATAGTCAGAGCTGAAAATTCTAAATGAGAGAAACTGATGATCATAAGTTATTGCACCGTTTTATGTTCCACTCGTCTGCTTTGACTAAAGTACTGCATATTTATAGCAATTTATGTTGCTATTATAAATTTAAGTAAAATCAATATTATAAAATTGAGAATTTAATTTTTTTATAAGAAGGAATGGATTAGCGAAAATCAATAAATCAGCTGAACCTATTATGTAATTTGCTTATTGTGAAAGACTTGTCTTCGAGATCTTAAGATATTTAGATCCGCATTCTTTTGAATTGAAAATAGTCAAAGTGACATTAGTAATAAAATAAATGTAATACCTTTCACTCCACTAAAAAATTTTTGGAAAAGTTTTATAATTTTTTTTTAAAAATTTTGGGGGCTATTATTTTTTATAAAATTAATGGGAAAAACATTTCGAAAAAACTTTTTTATTATTTCCCTTTAAAAAGGCCCAAAACAAAATTGGGTTTTAAAAAAAATTTAAAAAAAAAAAAAATTTTTGGGAAAATTTTAAGTTTTTATATATTTTTAGGGCTTATTTTTTTTTAAAAAAAACTATTTTTTTTTTATTCTGCTTTCCTTTAAAAATTTCAAAAACTTTTTTTTAAAATTTTTTTTTTTTCTATCACTTGCTGTTATTAATATTGTTGTTGTAATTGCTTATAGAAATATAGATCGTGTAAAATAAAAAAAAATTTTTAAATTTTTAAAAATTTATTTTCTTTTATTTTTGTACAAGAATTAAACCCTTAAAAAGGTTTTTGGGAAATTTTTTCAAATTAAATACTAAATTTTTTTAGCTTTTAAAATACCTAACCCCCCCGGGGTCATTAATTTATTATAAAAATAAGTTTTAAAAGAGGTAAAAAACTTTTTTACCTTAAAACTTTAGAAACTAATAAAAATTTTAATTAAATTTTTAAAAAAAATTTTTTTAAAACATTATCATAAATTAATTTAATTGATTTATGTGTTTTCTAAAACCAAAAAGTTTTAAAGAAAAAAATACGTAGTTTCCCCCTTATCTTCTTGGGTAATTTGTGTTAATAACAATAAAGAGTTCTCATAGTCTAGTAATGGGTTTTATTTATTAAGGAAAAGAGATTTAAAAGGGAATGGCAAAAGATTTTCCAACTTATTTTAAATTTCCCAACCTCACATTTTTCCAGTCAATTTACTTTTTTGGGCGAATTTAACCCCCAACTAAAAAACGACGGGGGAAAAATTTTATTTAATTAAAAGATTAATTTTGGGTTTAAAAAAAATTTTGGGGGTATTTGTTATAATTAAAAATAATCGATAGACAGCATTCAAATACGTTTTATAGCATTTAATACCTTTTTAATTCTGTATTCTATATTCAATATATTTAAGAAAGCATAAAATTAAGAATGCAATTCATTATAGTAGAAGAGTTATTTAAAAGGAAAATTAAATTTAAACATGCTAATATAGGTTTTAGATTTAGAAGTTAACTTAGTTTTGGTTTAAAAAGAAGATAATTTAAACTTTATAGAACTATTTTTGTTTTGAAATAACCAAGACAGTTCTCAAAGAATTAAACTAAAATATTGAGGATTTTTCAGTACTGATATCGTACGTAAATTCATTTTAGAAGTAATAATCATCTTTGTACAAACTCATTAAAAATTTATCATAAAATCATTATCTAAAAATGCAAATAAATTTTATTTTTATAATCTCATTTTATAGATAATTTATGATCAAATTTTAAATTCCTTAGAAATTTTAATTTACAATCGATATAAAATATAGAATTGTTAATTTATAAAATTTTTAAAAAAGTATCAAAATAAATTTAAAAACCAAGTTAGCATGAATACTTATTTAAATAAATATGCTTATAATATTTATTTTTGAAATATGATACTCTAATTTTGAGGACATTAGGCAAACTGAAGGGAATATGCCTCATCATTAACTGAATTTATAATTTAAATTTTGGGTTGGAAATGCTTAAATATAATTATCTATCAAATATAGAATTTTTACTCCAGAGGTAAATTCTTACTGGTATGTGTCTTGGGTTAGGAAAAATGAAAAAAAATCAACCGAATTTGTTATGTTTTCTGTTTGCAATAAATAAACAATATTAATGCTTAATTTTTTATTATTTTGTAAATTTATCTTTAATTTTGCAGATCACTCTATCTTACTATAAATTATTATAAATTATTTTTAAAGGCGCTATAATCCGAGCGAGGATTTGGATTTATAGCTGAATAGACACTCGATAATATTATGAATTCATTATCTCCCACAATAATTAGAAATATCTAAATTATTTAATTTTCGAGCTTTAGAAGTAATTTAAGCTCATGATAAAAATTAAACTCCTTTTTTATCATTTATAATATCTATAAATTAATAAATACAGTTTTTTCTTTCTGATAATATAAAATTTACCATATGTTAAACTCTTCAGCTTCATTGTGAGTATAATTAAAAATAATTATAAAATCCAATGACTAATATAGATATTTTTATAATTACAATTTTCGCTAAAGATGGATATATTCCAGTGACTTAAAATAAAGTATTATAGCTGTCTGGTAAAAGCAAACGTAAAAATTCGTACTTTGGGGAACTCTAATTCAAATTATTATTTATTAAATAAAGATTTAATGGAAAATTTTTGACGAAAATAGTCCCCAATTATAAAACAAAAGTTCATTAAAATAGAAAATAAGATTTTACTATATTACTCTAATTATAGCATAACTATTTTATGAAAGCTGCTCACATTATTTATAATATTATATTTTTTGATATTGAGAATATTTATCTTAGATTCATTACTTTTGCAAGGATAAACTCATGGCGTTCCGTAATTTTTTCCTCAATTAATGGAGAAAAAAATATATTAAAAAAATGATAAAGATAAAATAGTGAATTACTATCACATAAAGTTTATCCATATTTTGATAGATATAATATTTATTTACATTAGTTAATAAAAGGGCAAAGTTTCTCCAGTTTGATAGTTAATAAAATAATAAATTTGTTTCATTCAATAATATATGAGTTTCAAACTTCAAGTTTTTAGAAATATTCATTTAATGAGAATATGTTTTATTTCAATTAAATAGCATTTTTACTTTTCGCACGATATTTTTTTATTTATGTAAGAGCTACTAAAATTTCAGAGCATAGAATTTTTTTATTTGATAATTATTATTTCGAAATTTAAATAATTTGATCGCTTAAATCCAATTTTATTGAATATCGAAACTGGTTTATAATTCCAAATTCTGAATATGGCGAAAATTAAATGAAAATCGGGATTAAATTAAAATAATTAAATTAAGAGTTGTAAAATGTTGACAATAAAAATTCTAGCTATATATCTCTATATGGGGCTTTTTCGATAGCTCAGTAAATTTTAATTTGAGTTTGTTCTACAGCATTACGGAAGGAAGCGCCTATGAAGATATTTTAATGTAACAAATTCCGAACCAAGAAATCAGCCAAATACAAAATTTTAAGATCTAGATAATTCTTGACACAAAAACTCCTACCAAAAAGTCATAAGGATGAAAATTGCTTAGAATTTAATGCTTAATCGAATGGTAATAAAATAAATCAAGCATCTCACACTTCAAATTTATTAATTTAATACTCTTTTTTATTAAATTTTTCTCAGCTATAGAATTTCCACCTCACTATAATTAAAAATTATTATTTTTACTTCCTATATTTGGAGATTTATAATGAGAACATAATAAACTCAATATATATTCTCCTCATTATCAAAATTATTATTGTCTTTTTCATTAAAATTTTTTAATTTTTTAAACAAATCTGAGAAAACCAAACAAATTAAGAAATAAAATTTAAATTTTAAAAAAAATTTAAAATTTTTAACAATTAATGTTAAATTTTTTATGAATTTAAATTCTTTGATTTTTTTGAATTTTTTAAAATCGAAATAAGTTTTTATTAAGGTTCTCTTTTAATTTAAAAAAAAGGGGTTTAAATTAATCATTAATTAATCTTACATCGAAAATCAAACTGATGAAGTTGCTCAAGTCGCTAATGTTTCCTTGGTCTTAGAGTATTTTTTCCTTTCAATTTTGATATGCAATCACTAGACTAATACCTTCACCTTAATGTGCCCTTTTAAAAAAAAAAAAAAATTTTGAAAAGAATTTAAATATTTAAATGATTTTACTCTTTTTTTCCCGAGCCCCTTTATTTTTCAAATTTTAAAAAATTTAAAATATTAATTTAAAACCCCAAATTTAAAATTCCCCAAAATTTTAAAAAAAGAAATTTTTAAAAAAATTTAGAAAAAATTTTTTCCCTTTTTTTAAAAATTTTAAATTTAATTTAAATAAAAATAAAAAAAAAAAAAGAAAAAGGTTGCCTTTTTTAAAATTTTTAGATCTGTAAAATAGGGAAAAAGGGCATTTTTAATTTTAAAAAAAATCAGTCTGTTCTACATAATTTACGTAGGAACCTCACTTCAAAAATATGAAATTAAAAACTCCAAAATCAATAAATTAACCAAGTTCCAAAACTATTGCACGAGATAATCTTTCCAGAAATCTCCCAGAAAGAATAAATAAGGATGAAAGATACTTAAAATTATTTCTTAATCGAATTGAAATGATTTAATTTGAAAGCGGAACTCCAACTGCTGAAAATTTTTGTTATTATTTATTCAATTCAATTTTTATTAAGCTCCAAGCTATATTAAATTACCAAGCTTAAATTTAGAAACTCTGTTTGCACCAAAGCTGATTTTGAGTTAGTTGTGGAGATTTTAGTCCATAATTTAAGTTTAGTGAGTAAAGAATCTCTAATGGTTCTCAAATTTTAATAATTCTTCGGAAAAAGACGAAGAGAGCTTAAATTTAGGAGATCATGAATTTTATAATTTTTTGAAGCCTTAAATTTAAAAAAAATTAAAAATTTGCCCCAAAATAAACCTTGCCCTTTATTAATAGCCCATACTAAAACTTCGACTGGTTATTTTTAAAAATTATAATATAATAAAAAAAAAGGAAAAAGTTGTTTAAATTATTATCATGTTAATTTTCCCTAAACAGGCAAAACTAAAGTCTTCTAGGAAGGGACCTTGACCCGTCTATATTCTCTGAATTTTTACCCTTTTAAATGTTTTTTAAAACTTTAGTAACTGAGTGTTAGGGTTTAAGGTTTTTTGATTTTTAGTCTCTAATTTTTAAATTTTGATACCTTGTCTATCTTAAATTCCGTACATTTAGAGTAAAAAAATGAGATAGGATGGATAATTTTAGTTAAATTTTTAAAAACCCCGTATATAGCTCGTATTTAAGTATTTATAAAGTAGAAAAATGCCCCCAGTTTTAAAAATTTTAAAAAAGGGGGGGTTTAAAAAATTTTTTTGGGGGGGCCCTTTTCCCCGACAGTAAAATTTTATTGAAAAAAGGTAAGAAAAAAATATGCTTATAGGTAATTTTGCTTTTCCCAAATCTAATTTCTGTATTGAGGCCCGTTGAACAAACTAAGGTTTCAAAAAATTTTTAAACCCAATTTAGTCAAATAGAGGCCCGGGTGCAACCCAAAAAAAAATAAAATATTATGCAAATTTTTTGTTTTGTAAAAAAAAGCTTTTTAGTGGGAAATTTTTTAAAAAACCAACATTTTTTTTAAAATATAGGATGCTTTAAATTATAAATCCAAAAAAAATTAAAAACGAAAAATTGCAGTATTAGCCCCTTTTAAAAAAAGAATTAAAAAGTTTGGTTTTATAAAAATTTTGGGGTCTTTTAAAAATTTCCTATAAAAATTAAAAAATTTTAAAAAAAAGGGTAAAAAATTTAAATTTTTTTTGGGAAACCGGCCTTCCTTAATTTGGAATAAAAATTAAAGGAAATTTAAAAAATTTTTGAAAAGAAGGAACGGCCCCCAATAAACTTGGAAAAATTAGTTTGGGGGTTTTTCCCCATCATATTTTTTTTCTTACCTTTTTGCATTAAAAATTTTATTTTCGAGGAAAGGGCCCTCCCCAAATTCTTAAATATAACCAAAAGTTCTATTTAAAAAAGCCAAAAAAGTAAGAGAAAATAGTTTTTAAAATTTCCTTTTAGGCCAAAATTTTTTTTTTCAGATATTTTTTAGATTTAATCTTTGATACTATGTTTTTATTCAAAAAAAAAAACTATATTTTTTTGTTCTTGGGGTGTTTTTTGAGCTGAATTCAATTTGAGCAACTCCTTTTTTCAACTACCCTTTTTTAATGTGTATTTTTGAACAATTTAATGAATAAGAAGAGCTCTTTTTTTATA
>JAJKFJ010021037.1:0-40865 GCA_027382625.1 Tetmemena sp. SeJ-2015
TAGTTTTAAAGATCAAAGATAAAAGACGCTGGGCTTTTTTTTAAAGATCTTAATCTAAAAGGGTTTTCCTTAAAAAATGATTTTGGGCCTGCCCGAGAAAAAAAGTGAGTCAGCCCACTTTGCAGAAGTGAAAAACAAGGGTATACATTTTAATTCTCAAGCCTCAAAAATAAATCCCCTTTGGGGGAAAAGAATAGATTTAAGATCAAAGTTTCCGAAGATCGCGGGGCTTTTTTTTTCGATTTTTAAATGCTAGAATTTTTCCTTGAAAACTGAGTTTGCCGGGTCGAGAGAAAATGAGTCAGCCCAAACTTTGCAGAAGGGGAAAAAAAATTGTATACTTTTTAATTTTTCAAGCCTCAAAAAATGATCACTTTTAGGGGGAAAAGAATAGTTTTAAAAGATCAAAGACCCGAAGTTGCTGGGCTATTTTTTTCAGATCTTAATGCTAAATTTTTTCCTTAAAAAACTGAGTTTGCCTGTCGAGAGAAAAAGTGAGTAAATTTCCACTTTGCAGAAGTAAAAAAACAAGTGTATACTTTTTTAATTCTAAAACCCTAAAAAAATGATCACCTTATGGGAAAAAAATAGTTTTTAAGACAAAGATGAAGATCGTTTTGGCCCCAAAATTTAAAAAATTTAAAATTTTTAATTAATTTAAAATTTAAAATTGTTTTTTTTTTTTAAATTTTTTCCCTTTTAAAAAATTTTCATCTAAATATGGAACTCATCGCATCCAAAAGGATTAACAAAGAATTAGAAGAATTAGCTTTCATTAAAATTTTTATTACTTTACTAATGTGGCTTGCTGGCTTCAGCTTGCGAAAACTGTAAAAGCGAGGTGAGAGCATGTCAGCTAAAGATTTGAAGGAGATCCAAACACAGCCAGAAGACAAGAAGTCCAAGGAGCAGGCTTACCTCCTATGAGAGAACCCTTCGTTCTACCACAGGAACTCTCAAACCTATTTGCTTGAATTTAAGCCTAGGCACCTGATTCCCCCGAGCTACCTACAGACCACGCCATCTGTCATATAGGGTTTGATCAAAAGGGATTCCATGGATTCCTATTGCCCTGTGCTGCGATGGCAGCGTTCAAATTATCTTTCGGCTATAGGAATGATCCTATCTCTTGCAGCAGTAAACTAGCTAGAGAATACCGTGTCGGCGATTCGCAAATCTGCAGCACCATAAAGGAGTAAGCTATAATCTATTAGAGCAGGTAGGCATATTTAATAACCTCGATAGTGTAATATGCTCGTCAATTATCATCTCGCCAATGAACATATAAAGCCACATCTGTATAGTTATAGCAATTATAATGGATTTAATATGCTAAGCACTTATAACTTACAGATGTCACATAATGGATTATTTAATTTATACTCTAAAAATTCTCATTCTAATTCTCTTAACTTTAATTTGCTTAAAAATTATTTAGCAATAAAAAATTCTTCATTCACTTTATTAAAATAATTTCTTTAAAAAATAATTTAAAATAAAATAAATTTATTTGAAGAGCAGTTAATTTATTTTAAATTTGATAAAATTATAATTTAATTAGTTGTCTCCTATTTATTTTATATTGAGAATAAAATATGGGAGGGGGTCTTTCTTTATCATCCGCTTTTTCATTAAAAAATGAAAATTAACAATCTAGCCTAAAAATAGCCAAACATAATAATTCCTTTGTCCAAATTAGAATAAAAAGTGTCTAACCTGCTCATATTCTTCTATTTAGAGGAAATATCTTAAGATTTTTGAATGTAGAGGACAGAAAAATTAATCTTTAAGACTACTTTATAGATATGATAAATATGATTCCTTAATTTGTCATGTTTAAAAAAAATTATTGAAATTATAATAAATAGATCGAGATGCTAATATTAAAGTAGCTAGGCTTTAATGTGTGCTCTAAGGTAAGAGAATTATAAAGCTCTTATATATAAGTTTAGAGATCTATGAATTAATTGTTACATTAGAAACCTTAAACTTATTAAGGCATTTAATTTGCTTAAATCATATTTCAATTTCTTAACAATTAAATTTTTTTTAACAAATAAAATTTCTCTGTAGGTACAACCAAATTCTATAAATTGAATAATATGAGTAGGTAAGATCCTTTGGATTGATTTTGGATTAAAGAATTGTAATTTTTGGATGATTTTAGGGTAGATAGTGATTTTTCATTTTTTCATTAAAAAATTGGATGACGGTATCGACTTGTTTATAAGAATTCAATTAAAAATATTAAATGATTAAATTTCCATTGTTATTATCAATTAAATATATTTGCTATAATTAAATACAAATTATAATTTTTAATTTGGGGATAGGGATTATAAGCTTTTAATTCTTGCACAACTTCCTTTTATTTAGATTGAATACTATAACTTTATCTAAATAATAAGGAAAAATTAACTTTATTGAATCTTTGATCACCAACTTAAAAATAGTATCATAGGTATCAGTTTCTAATCAGATAGTTGCCACTGAATTTTCTGTTATAGTATAAAATTTAATTAAAATAAGCGATTTATTAAAATATTAAATGAGGATCTACATCATAATGGTAATTGAAATGTCTCAAACACCAATCATTTTTAGCTTGTTAGATAGCTCCTTATAAATTAATATGAGATTTTCTTTAATCATCTTTATAGCACTGCTCAGTTCCGAGAAACCATGGGCGCACTGATCCCCAAACTTGAATATCAATACTTTATAGTATTGCTGTCACCTATAACTCTGAGCTGAGCACTCCCATACAAAAGTTTCAAGGAAATAAAGTTCTAAGAATTTATATGATGCTTAATCGAATGGTTTAAAAATTATTCAAATCTGAAACACTTCAAATGTCGCTGATTTGTTCCATTTTAATTTAATATTTAAATTAATTTAATTTTCCATTAAATTCTCAGCTAATTAAAAAACTAATTAAATATCAAAATATTTTTGAAGCGAGCTTGAAATATTTTCTTGTAATAAAGCAATTCAATCTCAGATTTGTATTATAAATATTTTTTTAGAGTAATTGCCAACTCTATGCATTTATCTTTCATTTATAAGTAACCAAAAATATATTTGCATAAGATCTTTTTAATAAGACTTGAGAATATGATCTTGTGGACTTTTTTTTTAAAAATCATTATGAAACATGTAAATTATTAAAAACGGGCCCAAATTATGTTTAAAAAAAAATTTTTGATTTTTAAAAAAGTTTTTTTTATTTTTTTCCCAGGCTTCAAATATTGGTTTTTTTTTAATTTTTTGGCCCAAAAAAACCCCGGGTTTTTATTTTATTTTTTATTTTTAAATTTTATATTTACATATAGCATTGATTTTTAAAATTTTTTAAAAATTTAAACAGGTTTTAACCGAAAGACGTTTGAATTCTTCATTGGGAACAAATTTGAGAAAGTCAATTAAAGTTGCTGTTTGATTAAACCTGCAAGTTGCGATAAGTGAGTAACTTAATTATTCATCTAAGATCAAACAGTAAAAGATTTTATAAATATCTTCCAACTCTAAACATAAATGCTTCATAAAAATTTTGACCATGTGTTGGAGCGGCTTTTGTTGTTCCAAACTGGCAAGTGCTATACCAAGGACTACCAAATTTCAATCACCACTAAGTTCTACCCAGAGTCTATTGGTGTTAAGTAGCTGAAAGTGCTGAAAGATACAGGGAGAGTGAAGCCTGACACGATTCCGCCCAGACTTGGAGAGTTCGTGGATGCTAAGATTGGGGATGAGTTCGGTAAGAGTTGGGATACGCTCTGGTTCTTCCTTGACATTGAGATTCCTGATTCATGGCTGGATGAGGAGAAGGAAGTGCATCTCCAATGGAATGGAAAGTGCGAAGGTGCTCTCTATATCATAGATGGGGGACGCCTTCTTCAAGCATTCACAGAAAATGTGAGGGAGAAGTATGTCATCAAGAGAAAGGGCATTAAGAATGATCTACAGGATCCAGTTGTAAACCATACTGGCCATCAAAATAAAGTGCAGTACTTGCTAGAGATGGCTTGCAATGAGATGTTTGGTAATTTCGAAGAAGGATTCAATTCTAAAGTTGACATGAAGAAACTTTAATTTACATAAATGTGGAATTTATAATTAGAAACAGTTTAAACTAGAAAAATGTGAGGTCAGTCTCTTCGACAGAGATGCTTGGGATCTCTTTTTCAATTTCGAACTATTGAGAGACGGAGCTTAAGAATTCGAACAGACTTAGTCTAGAGCACATGAGTGTCTTCTTTTCGCCAACAAAATTATGAATGAGTGCTATCCACCCTTCTCTCAGCCAGGAATGATTAGTGAGGCTCTCAAGAAGTCATCACAGTTCTTGAATTCTAGGAAAAATAATGACTCTCAGCATGCAGCCTATGCTGTGGGTCACTGCCATATAGATACAGTGGGTTGGCTTTGGCCTTACGCTGAAACCAAAAGAAAGATTGCAAGAAGCTGGAGCACTCAAATGGAACTGATGCGACAATATAAGGACTTAAAGTTTTGTGCCTCACAGGTGAGTTAATACTGGTGGCTGAAAAAGAAATATCCACAAGTGTTCGAAAGACTTAAGTAGTCTGTGAAAGATGGCAGATTCGAGATAGTAGGAGGTACTTGGGTCGAGCTAGATGGAAATGTACCCTCTGGTGAATCTATGATTAGGCAATTCCTTTATGGCTAGAAATTCTTGCAAGATGAGTTCGGATAATAAGCAAATGTGTTCTTTATGCCAGATACATTTGGATACAGTCCTCAACTCCCTTAGATAATGAAGTCAGCTGGAATAGAATACTTCCTCACTCAAAAGTTGTCATGGAGTGTGTTCAATAAGTTCCTTCATTCTACATTTTATTGGAGAGGTATAGATGCAACTGAAGTGCTTACTCATTTCCCTCCCGCAGATACCTACAACTCAAATGGCTCATTGAAAGAAGTGCTTATGAGTCATACCAATTTCAAAGAAAAGGGAAGAAGCAATTCCTCTCTTCTTCTATTTGGAGACGGAGATGGAGGTGGTGGTCCTCAGATAGAGCACATCGAGAGATTACTTCGCCTTCAGGATTTTGAGGGAGCACCTAAAGTTAAGTTTGGAACTGTCAAAGAATTCTTTGAACAGCTTGAAGGGAACTCCCATGATTTGATGAAGTGGGAGAGAGAACTCTACTTGGAGCTACACAATGGAACTTACACTTCCATGTCAGACAACAAAAGATACAACAGAGAGATGGAAGTGCTGCTTAGAGATGTGGAAATTTTCAGTTCTTATGCTGAGATGCTCGATCCACAAGGATTCAAGTACGACGTGGAAGCGATAAGAGAAATGTGGCATGTCTTCCTCATAGACCAATTCCATGATGTTTTTCCTGGAACTTGCATACGAATGGTTTATGAAGACACCAGAGAAAATGCAAGAACTCTTGCTGCTAAAGCCAAAGAACGGAGAGAGAAAGCACTCACAAGTATCATTTCTACTCTGTTTGGACATGCTAATAATCTCTCATTCTAGACATTAAAGTATGGTTAAACTAAACTACTCTCAGAGTTGGAGAATGAAGGTAAAGCAGCCTTAATCATAAATAGTCTGCCTCATGATAGATTTGTCAAAACAGAAGTCAAGAAAGAAGATGCAACTCTACATTCTGCAGTCACTCTCATTTAAGGAATGGGAATATTTGCAGTTGATAGAAAGCAATTGGGAATGTCACTTACAACTTCTGCCTTGAATTTACAAGAGGAAGCAGACATCTACAAATTAAGCAACAGGTATTATGACATTTCTATTCTTAAGACAGGCCAAATAGTCTCTTGGAAAGATAAAAGAACGAAAAATTACCACAGAGAATTATGCAAGTAGACAAAGCCCCTAAATCAGTTCGTAATTCACCAAGATATTCCTTTCTTCTGGGATGCTTGGGATATCATGCACCATGACTTTGAAACGGGAATAGACATCTTAGCTAATCCAGCAGAGACTTCTGTGTCTGTGAACTCCGAAAGCTTGATCAAGATTAAATTCGTTTACTACCTCAATGAGCAAGATAAGACCACTTCAACAATTCTGCAAGAAGTAAACTTCCACAACGACACTGCTAGAGTTGACTTTGTTACTAAAGTTCAATGGAGAGAGGCTAAGAAACTGCTTAAGGTATATTTCCCTCTTGATGTAAGAAGTGATTTCGCAACTTTTGACATTCAAAATGGAACTATCAGAAGACCAACTCACGGAAACACATCCTGGGATCAGGCTAAATACGAGGTATTTTGGCATAGGTTCTGCGACATTTCAGAGTCAAAGTTTGGATTTGCACTCCTTAATGATTGCAAGTATGGGTATTCTGTGAGAGATAATTCGATCGGCTTATCACTTTTGAAGGCTCCTAAGTTCCCTAATCACTTAGTTGACATGTGTGAAGGTGATGATGACTTCAAAGAATTTACCTATTCCGCACTTCCCCATGAAAGAGCTCTTTAAGATTCTAATGTTTTCCAAGAATCAGCTAATCTCAATACTCCAATTCATGTTGCCTATTTTGACACAAACTAGGATGAATACCCAGACCAACATTCTCAACTTGCCAACATGACCTTTATCTCAGTGGACCAACCCAATATCTAGATTGGTGCCTTGAAAAAGGCTGAGGAAGGAGACTTTTATGTCATTAGGATTCATGAAGACAGAGGCGAAGAAGTAACAGCTGTGATTAAAATTGGAGAGATCCTAGAAATTAGTTAAGTGGCTCAAATTGATTCTCTTGAAAAGAGCCTGGGAAAATGCTTAGAGAGTCTTAAAACAGATTATTCTTGGAATCCACAAACTAAGGAGCTCAAAGTCTTGCTAAAGGCTTATAAGATAGCATCTTTTGCTTTGATTAGAGAGCAAGCTTGAAGTTAATTACTCTTACTCAGCTTAGATTGATTAAATGGTTAATAATTAAGTTACTCACTTATCGCAACTTGCAGGTTTAATCAAACAGCAACTTTAATTGACTTTCTCTAATAGTCTCTCCAATGAAGAATTCAAACGTCTTTCGGTTAAAACCTGATTAATTTTAAAAATTTTAAAAATCAATGCTATATGTATAATAATAACAACGATAAACGAAATGTTATGGTTAACTAACTGATACTCAGCTAAGTCTCGCCAATTTAAGATCAATAGAGCACCCAAAAATAAGATATCGCCAGTATTAAATTTATAATCATTAATGTTAAAATAATATTGATGATCATTCAAATAGATAATAAATATTTTTTAATTTATTTCGTGCTTCATCTGTGATTAATTTAAAACCAAGAGATAAAAAATTTCAATTAAATTGATAGTGGCAGAGTGGAGAATTCTTGTGTCATTTTATCATCACAAATATTACTCTTTTCAAGCATCTTAAAAGTAAAAAGTTAAGTAAATCTTTTAGCTTATTTTATTATTCAAAATGTATTTGTTTTATGGTTAGAATAA
The DNA here is from genome assembly GCA_027382625.1 of Tetmemena sp. SeJ-2015. Classification (NCBI taxonomy): domain Eukaryota; phylum Ciliophora; class Spirotrichea; order Sporadotrichida; family Oxytrichidae; genus Tetmemena; species Tetmemena sp. SeJ-2015. Next base: position 7,469 of record JAJKFJ010021037.1, read on the forward strand.
TCTTCATTAATTTACCAATATATTTTTTTAACTAATCTAAGGTTTTGTTGAGCTTATTTGACTTATTGGAACACTTCATCTTGAAAAAGTGGCATAAATTGAGCTACTCTAAAGAGTCAAGTATAAATATCCAGTAAAAAGGGATGCTCCTGACAATAAAATTATGTAAGAAAAATCAGAGATTGAGATTATGATTACTTTTTAGGTTAAATTAATGAAATTAATAAAACTCAAAAGATATTATGGATTTCTAAAAGAAGTATTAGCTCTAAAATGTCTAAAATAAAGAGGAGGTGAGAAAACTAAGCCAAGCACAATCAAAATACTCTAATTAGAAATTGGAATTAAATTTTAAACTGTTTATATTTTCAATCATCAAATTATATTTTCCAATATCACACATTTTCTTCATTTGCTCTGCATTAATTTAAATTTAATTAATTTTACAAGAAGCCTTAAGTTCAAGAGTATTTAACAAAATTTAAACAGCCGTTAATTACTGATAAAATATTTTATGTTGATTCATTCATCTTATTAAATATTTGACTATAAGGGTTAAAATAAATATAAGAAATCAAAAACTATCATATCTTAGGAGGATAACTTAAAATAATACAGTTCAAGTAAGAAAGATAAAATAAACAAATAATTGATTGAAGAATATCCTGATTCTTAAATACTAGCTCCAACATCTCATTTTAGGCCATAGGATTTTATAGAGTAGGCTAACAATGCTTAAATATTAATGAAGGAATAAGTCAGTCCAACTAATTAGGACAATTTATAGAGCATAGCTTCAATGAAGTACGTCATGAACAATAATGGAAGCATCAATTAAACCCATCAACATTTTTATATAATCTATAAAAATCAAAGATCATCATTAAACCAAATAAGTAAATTCTTCACTATGTTTATTACAAGATACAGTCTGTTTTCTCTCAGAAAAGTATCCAAAAATAAAATAAAATATATAAATTCTTAAATTTTAAAGAGCTTTTCTTTGAGATTTTAATGATTTTTTTTTCTGGATCAACTTTGCTGATAATTGTTAACTAATTCCAATAAATTTATTTAATTTGATGGAGCGCTATTAGATATAGAGATAGAGATTTCATTTATTGATTTTAATCCCGCACATAAATCTCAAAAATAAAATTAATAATATGTTTTAGAATATATTTTATAAATCCAATAAAAGGATTAATTAATATTTAAAGTAAATGACAATTTAATTATAAATTGATTAATACCTCGAATAAATGAGTATCCTTTGATATTAATATTTTTAACCCAAAATTTGGACTGAGTTATTTAAAGCATAATTATTTTTTTAGCTCACTTTAATTATTTATATATAAATTTATGTAAATTACTTTATTTCAAGAGTGGTGAAGAGTCTTTAGTCCCATCATAAATTTAACAATAAAAATAATAAGACTTATAAAATGCAGAAGATATTGACGATGAAATATAATTCTCTAAAACATAACTCATGAAGGGCAATTTTGTATGTTATTTAATTTCTTACTTGAGAGAGCTGACTCCTCTAATAAGAAACTAATAGATGATACAAATTTACTAGAAGAAGAAAAAGTAATTGAAGATAACCCTTTTGCTAACATCAAACCTCATCATCCCAAATAATATGCCTATATCGATTAAAATACTTCACCATTCACTCAAAACTGTGTTAATCAAATATTACATCTCTATTGATTAATATACGTTCTAAACAGCTTATTTTAATATTCTATAAATTCACAATTTAAATTAATGATTGCAACATGAAGTTTAGAACATAAGAATAGAGAATCCCATAGTTCAGAGACAAGAATAGTTTGTTATAAACTAGCAAAATAGACCAGTAGTATTTTAAGATCAGCTTCCTGATATGCATTTAACACCTCAAAGAGGGAGGGAGGCAAATGCAACTACTCTTTTCCAGAAGGCTTCTGAAAAGAGTTTTAATATCCTAAGTTAAGAAGATCAAAATCGAGCATCTGCAAAAGATATTTACATTACTAATTAAACTCATGGTCTCATTGCTTTAACTGCCTCCCCATCTTATCAGAATTTTGAACTTGACTCCAGAAATAAGATTAACTTTTTGGCTGACCAGATTTAAAGTGATGTCAGCTAGCTCAAGGCAGATCCTGAAATTGAAATAACGCAAGTCTAAATCCTACAGAAAACTTAATCTAATTCCTAACTCTCCAAAAATAGTAAGATTACATTTGTCTTAAATAGTTTATAGATATTTAAAAAGTATAGTTATAAAACAATCACGATGACTTCCAGCAGCTAGAGGATTATTTAGAGGAGGAAGACTTATGAAACTATCTAGTTTTAAGTACAAATGCATTTTTATTCATATCTTCTTCATTTTTAAGTTGAAAATTTAACTAAGTCGGAATTTGTTCAAATAAAATAAAAAAGTAAAAATTTTTTGAGTTTACCATTTACCTAAGTAACTTATGAAGTTTTACCCAATATATCTTTCTATGTTTTATGAATTATATATTTATTTTATTCAAATTAATATTTTATAAATTCTGTTTCTTAGAGCAATATAAATTTTTAATATGAAATTTAAACGTTTTATTATAGATACGAACAAAATTAATTTTAAAGTTTTGATTAAAAATTGAAATAAAAATATTTTTAATTATAAATTTATTATTTCAGTAGTTAATAAAGAACAAATAAGGTTATTTACTATAAATCGAAAAACCAACAAGAAATCTGAATTTACATGTTTATGTTTTTGTGATAATTTTATAATTTAAAATGCACAAAATAGAATTAAGTGGTAAACATAATTTTGACTTTGTCATTTAGAATTAATGGCTCTAAATACTATTTGATTCAACTTAATGTATAATTAATATATTAGAAAGTTTAAGATAGAAATTTTTTACGATAGGTAAAATAGGATTAGATCTTAAGAAATGGAATTATTTTAATAAAAGTATTTAAAAATGACTATTAAATTATAAATTTAAAATCTAGGTCCCATGAAATGGCAGAAAAGGCAGCTTGATAAAAAGTAGTGAAACTTGGATGCTATTTATAAATTCCCTTACTCCTTGGGATTATTCCATTAAAACTATAATTTTTAATCATCCTGTGGTTTAAAGTTGTGTACTTAAAATAAGAGTAGGATAATATATTCAAATAAGCCCAGAAAAAGAGAATTATAGAATCTCTCTTGAGTGATAATAAGACAAGACTTCTTTCGCTGACTCTCCTAACCTGTGTCAGTACGGTGAGATGAAATCTCAAACAAATATGCAGCACTTTCAAGGTTACCTCAAGCCACATAAAGCCTGCAGTCACAGACGGAGCCTATCAGACTTTGTCTCAACTAAGTAATTTTAAGAAACTTGTGATTTTTAGATTATACGTTAGAAGCTGGGATTTAAATCTTAGAGTGTTTGGTGATACTGAGACACACTCATAATGAAAATAAGTTATTGTTAGAGCCTTGGATCATTTGAATTTTTATATTGAATTTAGTTTATTTATACGCAATATAAAATGTCTGGATTGAGTGCAATTTAGTTAAGAGTGCAGACTCTGCTTGCAAAGCACTACTTCATTGAAGTAGAGAAGATAGAGAGTCTTGACTTGAATAGATTTGTGTTCACCAACAAGAATGGAGAACAAGAAGTGGACGAAGTCAAACTCAAGTCATTCGTCAACACCACACCTATCGAGGATGTAAGTTCCCTTATCCCAATTGTTTGCGCAATAATATCGCTTACACTTAAATAGTTAAACATTGAGAAGAGTGCCCTTGACAACCACTTGATAAACAACCTCCTCAAGAAGCCTCTCATCATTGAGATCAAGGAATTCAGGAATGTATCTTAACCCTTCCAGAGGACTCTTGAAATCGATGATGATGACAACAAAATAACTTCGCAAGGAGTAAAAAAGAAGAAGGACCAGACCTTCATGCTCAAAGCTCACGATGGAAAGAGGATCATCAAGATCGTTCTCCTATTCGAAAACTAGTACTCCTTCATTAAAAATCTCCATGAGGTCAACAAGTATTATCATATATTCATCTTAATTTAAAGTATTGCGTGTTCGATTGCCAAGTCACTCAGAGCGACAGCTTTACTCTGGTTTTGGATTCAGAGGATCAAATCACCTGCACTCATACTGACAAGCATTCCCCCTTATTGCAGGAGTAGTTCACAGAAGTGAGAGGTCTTCCCATAAAGTACACCTCTGCTCCAAAGTTCATATTCTTGAATGAGAATGCGGGAGAGGAGGGTTCTAAGCAAGAGGAAGAATAGGAGGATGAGTATGTGGACTTGTATCAGAAGTTCAACGTGCCAGACTTAGTGGGACACGAGAGAACTTACATCAAGAGATTTGAGCAGATGGGTTTCTGGAGAAAGAAGTTCCCTGTTGTCAAGCAAGAGGAGAAAGTCACCCAAAAAGAGGAAGAGCAAAAGCAGTCAGAGTGAAGAAACTATGCAAGCATTATCATTTATATTGTATAATTAAGTGGATTAACACAGCTTATAAGTAGAGTACACTTAAATTCTCAAAGTGAGTGATGAAATTTATTATAGAAATAGGGTGAATAAACTTAAGGGTTTGTTAATACTCTCATGGTAGTATAGAATGAATCAGTTTCTCTTTCTGTCAGTGACAATTGAGCTGATTTCTTGTTTGATGAGGTGAACGGGGACTCCATTCTCTCCCATCTTCTCAGTTAGTCTCTCAATTCTCCTCACTCTCTTGATCAGTTCCTCGATAAATAAAATCATAATGATAGTGTAGGCTTGAGATTCGTTGACTGCCTTGTTGGCTAGATTGTTATTGAGGTTGGTGAGCATGTTGGCAGTTTGAGTGGTGACTTTGGTCATCATAGTCATCTTGGTGACGTTGGAGCGCATGGACTCTGCAGAGTTCTTTTCCCAGATGTTAGTGGGGTCATCATGGTCTGTGTGGTTCTTTTCAACATCAGCATTCTTTTATAAATAATTCCACTTAGCAAGCATGCGTCTCAACTTATCTTTGAGCATATCTGCTCTGCCAGCTGCAGTCGTAGGTCTAGGCTCATCAGTGATCTTGGGCTTGGAGTCTTTTTCTTGGCTGCTCTTGTTGACGCCATCTCTAATAGCTTTCTTGACGTTGATCTTGGCCTGAGTTCTTGTCTGATCTGTTGTTGAAGTTACTGCTTTACCTAAGTCATCTTGGCTTGGGCGTCTTCCTCCTTCCTGAGTCTCTCTCTTTCTATCTTCCTCTTAATCAGCTTCTGCCTCATCTTCGACAATTAGTTGTCTCTTTCCTTTGCAATTGCTCTCTCAAGGGCATCCAACTCTTTCTGGTAATCTTATAAAGCATACCAAATATAAAATTTAATATAACTATAGATAATTTACTGCTTCATGATCATTTCCCTTTGGTAGTCGGAAAGAGTGCCCTTCATCTCATTGATCTTGTCTTCAAGTTTCTTGCGCTTGTCGCCAATGACTTCGTCTCTCTTCTACTTCATTCTATGCTCGACGCCTCCTTCTCCTTGGCCATCTGCTCGTCTATATTCTTCTGCATTTCTTGCAGCTCTGCTTCGTTATCAGCCACTATCTGAAGTTTGATTCTGTCTAGATTTGCCTGTCTCTCATTTTCAAGTCTGTCCATCTCCTCCTGTGCATTAAAATAAAAGAAGTGTCTGTTGCTTTGAGCTTTCTAGGAGCTTAGCCCCAATAGCTTGGAGAGTAGGGTCTTCCTTGGCGTTGGTCTTATCCATAATGAGTTGCAGCATTTTTTACTTGCTGTCTGCATCTTGCGCAGTGAGTGTCTGCTTTTCTGATGCATGTTTATTTTCGAGCTTTTCCCTGAGTGCAGCTTCTTTCTCTCTTTCCTTCTTGGCGTGCTCTGCATCAAGCATGTTCAGCTCCAGGATCTCGTCTTCCTTCAGTTAATTAAGCTACATAACAAGTCGCTCTCCTGATAAGGTAGCATAAGCTTCTTCTTCAAGGCCCTTGAACTTCTCCTTTATCTTCTCCTTTGCAATTAGCTTGTCTAGTGCTGACTAAGTGTACATAGTTCCCAGGTACTTCTCAAGTTCAAAGAACTGCTTGTTGATCAGCATCTTTAGTCTTTTCTTGAGCATGTCGTCTCCTGCTTCATTCACCAGTATCAATGCTTACTCTGCCTTTCCTCCATTAAGTTTGTTATCGAGCATTCTGTTCACCTGCAATAATAAATAAATGCCCTTAAATCTCTTGGTCGAACTTGGCTTGTTGCTGCTTGTCGTGATTGGCTACTTTCTTGTTGAGAAGCTCCATCTCCTTTTCTGCAAGTTGCTGCATCTGCTGGGCCTGCATCTCCATCTCTCTAATCTTCTTCCTTGCCTATCTGTTCATCTTCTTCTCTTCTAACATCCTATCTTGCTTCAACTGCTCATTGTTGATCTCTTCCATGATCTTCTTCTCTGCCTATTTGGCTTCCTTAATAAGCTTCTTTCTCTCCTGCTCGTCTTTGGCCTGAGCAATCTTCTTCTCGTAGTTCTCCTTTTGCTTTGCGAGTTTCTCTTGCAATTCTTGGTTAAGCTTGGCTCTGTCATACTCTCCGTCTTCTTGGATCTCCCTATCTAGATTCTTGAGTGCCTTTTCTCTCTCCATGTCCTGCTGCACCTTGAACACCTCGAGGGCTTCCTTGTCAGACTTATCTAACTCCAACAGCTTGGAAGTGGACACGTCTTTAGATTCTATCTTGCGAGAAATTTCAGCAAGTTTAGCGAGCAAGTGCTCATCTAACAGCTCTCTTGCATCTTAGCCTCCAGCTTCTGCGTAAATCTAAGCTTTCTCTTTCTCGATCTCTCTTTGAAGAAGTTGGATTTCCTTTGCCTTGGACTCAATAGCCTGGTCTTGATCTTTAGCCATCTTTTTAATTCTTCTTGCTTGTCTTTCCTTGAGGATCTTGTCTAGGTTCTTCTCTTGCTGAGACTTCTCTCTGTTGAGCTGGTCCTCGATGTTCTGGAGTCTGCCATGCATTTCATCTAGAATTCTCTCCTTCTCCTATGGAGTGGCCGCACTTCTTACTCTCTCCATGAACTCATCTCTTACTTGCTACAACTAAAACAAGAACACTGTTGGTCTTTCTGTCTCTCTAAGTTAGCAAGAGCTTTCTGCTTCTCCTGCTCTTGGAGGTACTTAAGTTCTGCTTGGTTGACTCCGTTGTCAATGATCTCATCGAAGTGCTCCACCATCCTGTCTTGTTGAATCATCAGCTCCTCAAGTTGGTTCTCCTTGTCTTTGACTCTCATGTCTAGCTCAACCGCAACTGCCTTCTTTCTGGCTCTCCTGGCAGCTAGCTTATCTTCGAGAGAGGAGTCTTGCTTCTTGGCTTCATTCTTTATGAGGTTATCTAGTGCTCTCATTTTAGAGTCAAATCCATCCATAAGTTGCTCTCTGTCCTCCTCACTCAGATCTAAATCTCCTACTTTGTCCTTGAAATTATTCTTTCTCTTCTCTTGCTCTTGTTTCAGCTTTAAAATGCATATATGGATAGCTTGAGCATGGTTTCTAAAGTTGACTAGTCTAAGTCACTTGCATTCTTCATTTTCTTGAGCTCTTCCAATTGCATATCTTCTTCATTTAAGTTGTTTGCAGCTGCATTTACCAAATCCTCTTCTTCGTAAAATCATAAGTTATATACGAGTAGGATTCGTCAGTGTCTCCACCCATGTCAACCATCATAATGTCTTCTCCATCAGCTGAATCTGGTCTCTCAAGTGAGTCATTTAAGTCCAATAGCTCATCCTCTTGCGATCCTAGTCTATCATTGTTCTGATCTTATTCACATATTACATATATTATAATAACTATCTTCTTGTTAGAGTCTTCTCTGCAATAATCTTTCTGCAAGAGCTTCTTTAAGTGTTCTTCCATCAGGGAATCTTAAGTCCCCAAGCAGTTTGCTCAGTTGCTGCTTTAGGCCATCAATATACATGACAATTTAATGAAAAATATGCTATACTGTTCGCTTTATTCTCCGTAATTCAGACGTAGTTTTACTTCTTTTTTGGCTTCAAGACTTGTCTTATGTTTATTCCAAATTATATAGTCTTAATTCTTATATTAAGCTATAAAAATCTGTCTCTCTAGTTCCAATCTTGTAATTTGCTTTCTAGAATTGCTATCAATTAGCTTCTTGACCTCGTCTTATTAATAAGCATTTGATATGAGTCTAAGTTGTCCTTGATGAGTTTGTAGAGGTCAGCAAGATACTGTCTCTTATCTAGTTTACCATCTTCTCTGTGGAAGTTTCTTCTCCTGCCCGCTCTTTTGAGTCTCCTCTCAAGTTCCTTGGCTTCAATCTTGTTTTCAATATGCCTCTGCACACCTGTTGAAACGAAGCTGAGCGCTATGAAGATTATGGGAATCACAATAAGAGAATCCTCCATTCTCTTCAGCTTAACTTCCTGAGGTTTAATGCCCAAAAGAGATAAGTTGTCCTCAGTCAATGGGTAAATATTAACACAATAATTAAAATAGAAGTAATATTTGAGGAGCCTGAAGGACAGGATGATGAGACCTTGATAAGAGTCTGTGAACTCTGGGGAGCAGAATAGTCTCCAAACAGGTAAACTCCTTCTTGACTGAAAGTGAACATGAATGTAGTGATGTTGAGGCCTGCATTGAGGAGCTTGGTCTACAAAGTTTCGAAGAGTCCACTGTCAAATGAAGGGTTGGTGTTGTACATTGAAGTAGAGAGATAGACAGGGAAGTGCTGCTTGGATACAGAGAACGAGATAGGAAGATTAGGTTTCAGGCAAATTATTGATGACTTTATTAGAGATGCTGATGAACAATAAAGAAAAAGCCTTTAATTAAACTTGGAGCATTCTTCCATTAAGCATTCTTGTAGTTGAGCTATACACTGAGCTGTATTTAGGATATAATAAATAACCTCTTTTTAAATGATAAAGAGTTTTCCAGGCCTGAGACAAAAATGGGAAGTGCTTCAAAAATATATAAATAATTTCATAAGATCCCCCATATTTCCGTTAGAATTTTGGACTCCAGCTATCAAGCAACCTGAAGTGACTGTGCAAGTTGAACTTCCGAGTAGGAGAGTGGGGAAGTAAGACTAGTTGAAACACCTGTTGTTTGTGCTATCAGTCAAGCAAATAGAAGTGTTGGGCATCAATAAGCTTTAAGTGACTTGGAAAGACAAGTACTGTCACAATAGCATTATATTAAATTAGCTCGAGATACTGCTTGCTACGTTTGAGCACATACACTTTTCCTGTGATGTTGAGGTTATAAAAATTGATAAAAATAATTGAGTAGTAGCCATAGAGATCTCCTTGACCATTGCAAAGAGTGGTGTTCTTGCAAGTAGAGTCAGACACACAAGAGCTGGTTATAGGATCAAAATGGAAATCTTGGGAGCAAGTCTTGCTCACTGGAGGTACACAGTCCTAGCTATCTTTTGAAGTTTAGGATTAATTGTTAACAGTCTATGGTTCGGTAAAAGCCTGCTTAGCAAACACATTAGTTATCGCTTTCTCTCCATGTTCTGAAGGCACCAATGCATTCACAGCTCAATGAGTCGTTGGAGCTATTTGAACCTCTTCCGCATTTAGTGCACTCATACTGACCCTACAGATCATTATAGGAGCCAGAAGGGCAAGCCAAGCAGTCAGACAGAGATTTACCCTTGATGTCTGGTCGATAAGTTCCTGTAGGACACTATAAACACTTATAAAGCTAGAATTTTAATCTATATAGGGGATGAACTACCCTTGGGACAGTAAAATCCGACTGGGCATTCATATCCTTTCTCTGTCTTGGCATAGATCGGGTACTTCTCTGTAGTTCCTCCGAGACAAACAAACCCTGCTTCGCATAAGTTGCAAGTTCCATATCCAAAGTAATAACCTGCTCCACATATTGAGGCGTCAGTTTTGGAGAGCGAAGGAAAGCTTGATCCAGCTGCGCAGTACTCTCCCTTGGTTTTATTGCAATAAATTGGTTAAAATAGAGAATAAAAAGTTAAGAAGTACCTTGAGGGCAGTAGTAGTTAACTGGGCAAGATTTGACTGTAATTACACTAGTGCCGTTTGAAAGAGTGGAGTTCATGCAAAAGAACCAGCAGGGCACAGAATGGGATACTTAGATCCTTTGGGGCAGTAAGTTCCAGCTGGACAGGGATAAGAGTACCTATAAGCAGTTCCTGTGGGGCAATAATAGCTTTCAGGACAGGAAAGGCAATTTTATTATACTTTAAATCAGTTGGATAAGATGGTGGTAGTCTGAAGCTACTGTCGAAGTAGGTTCCTGCAGGACACTGGTAAGGTCTCCAAGTTCCCTTCAGGGCAGTAAGAACCATAGGGGCAAGAATAATTCTTTCCATAGCTAAACAAGTTGCCTAAGCCTTTATCATAGCAATAGTAATAAATAATAAAAATAGTAGCCTCCTTTACATGCTAAGCAGTCGCCCAAGAATTCTCCCAGAGTATTTGGATTGTATGTAGTGACAGTGCAATTGATGGGGTCTTGAGATCCGATAGGGCAGTAGTTTCCTTAAGGACAAGGCACTGGCTCTATTGACCCATATTAGCAATAGTAACCTGCCTAGCAATAGTCACAATAGTCTATAGACATTGCAGCTTCTTAGAATGTGTAAGTTCCTACAGGACAGAGCTTCAGGTCCATCACTTCCTTTAGGACAATAGTAACCTTTTTCATGCTCTTTGCAACAAAAGATAGTTGGATAGTAAATATAATCTCTCAACAAATCATTACAAATTAATTATAAGCTCAATGGTAAACAAAACTCCTTTATCAGAGAAGGCTCAAGGCAGCAAAATGACTATTGTAAATTTGAGTCTTCTTAATATTTGCTAAGAATGAGATGCTTGACACCTTCAAATATCAAGTTTACTTTTTCATTTCTCTGTTCATTGTGGGACTCTTTAACAACAATGGTTATGTTATGGTGGGCTCTGCTGCATCAGATCTAGCCAAAGATTTCCATAGAGATTCACTCATGCCAATGTTCTAATTGTAATAATTAGCCATACTTATTTTCAATTTCCTTTAGGTCTTTGATATTATTCAGTAGCATTACGAAACTAGTGAATGCGAAGTACTTCCTGAAAATAAGGCACATCCTGCGCATATTTTTCAACTCAATAAATATGATGATTGGGTTCTTGATTATTTCCTTCGCATGCACTTATAAAGAGCACGAGGTTTCATTCTGGCTCTCACTACTCTCTTCTATTGTCTTGGGAATAAGTTGCGCCTTAGGTGAGAGTACTACTCTAGGATTTTGCAAGGGTTTTCCAAGCAGAGTAGTAGGCTATTTTGGAAGTGGAACCGGGTTCGCAGGAATGTTTGGATCTGGAATAATTCTGATTTTGAAGGGTGCTGGCCTGAATAATGGATAAATATTCTTCATTATTACTCCAACTGTGATTCCTTACTTCTTAGCGTTCTGGTGGATATATAGAAAGAAGGAGCAACACCCTTACATTCCAGAGGAAGATCTCAAAAGAAGTCAACTCCAACAACAAAACTCTATGCTTACAGGGGCGGAAGAGGATGTAGAGACAGTTGAGAGACAACTATTAGAAGTTAATGGCACCTAAAACAGAGATTTCTCAAATGAGCAGCCTAATGGAGACAATAAATAGCAAATGAATGAAGCAAAGAACAACGCCACTTTGGACTGGAAAACTTTCAAGTATATTTTCCTGAAGGTTGGTTTCTTCATGATAAACTTAATGGCAGTTTACTTCTTGGAGTATATGTGCACTACATGCTTTGCAGACAGAATAACTAAGAAGCTTAACTCTAAGTATCCAGAGAGGAAGAATGAATACATTTATCAGAATGGGTTTGTGATTCTCTCATTCTGCTATCAAATTGGAGTGTTCATTTCCAGGAGCAGTTTAGCAGTAATAAAAATTCCAAGAGTTGAGATAATGACAATTCTGCAAATCATAAACTTTTTGATTTGGCTTTTCAACACTGTATTCCTTTTCATTGAGAATTTTTATGCTCTCTTTGCAATTATGGTTTGGGTGGGTCTAATGGGAGGAGGATCATATGTTAATGTGATGTACCAAATTCTTGAGAGCCCCAAACTACAGAGAAATGAGAAAGAGCTTGCTTTAACTATCACCACTGTTTGCAACGATATAGGAATCCTCATAGCATCTCTCTTGGCACTACTTCTTGATAATATTCAAATTATAAATATTTTGGGTTTCTTTAATGGAAATAAAAAATATTTCATCTATTTACATTTATCCATGCATATGGATAAATGTAAATAACATATTTATTATATTTCTCTTTATTTTTTAATTTCTAATTAAATTAAATTTTTAAAGACGATAAAAATCCAATTTTTTAATTTACAAATTTCAAAATGATAATACAGCATTTGAGAATGTTTGAAAATAAAGCTATTAAAATATAGTCTAAAATTCCTATGTAAGCACTAATATTGTCTCGCCGAATTTATCAAAAATACATTTCTAAATGATGCTTAATTATTGACTAAGAAATATTTGTAACCTTTTGGGCAAGGATAGGCTCCAGCACTTTTGACTGGCATTGGGGAGTTTGCTCCATAGTTACAAATATAGCCTGCTGTGCAGTTGTCTATTTCTTTACCAGCTAGACAATATTTGAAAGCAGCGCAATTAGTGCAGGAGGAAGCTCTTTTCAATCCTGTTGAAGAGCTTTTTGTTCCATTGGGGCATAGTCTTCCAAAAGGATATTAAGTTGAAAGATTGCAGAAGTGCTTTAAAATAATTATATCACTCAGATGGGCAGATTACTTTTACGGTATTTTGACTGCACTTATAGCCATCATCGCAAGCAATGCAGGATCTCGAAACGCTATCTAGCTTGTAGCCGTTGGGGCATACGTAGTTTGAAACTGCTCCTTAAGGACAGTAGCCATAAGTCAAGTTGCAAGCACGATCAGAGGGATTTTAAACTATCTCCCCATCCATACATTGATATCCTTCATCGCAATAGCCGCTTGGGTAAATCAAACCTGATGTAGCACAATATTAACCCCAAGGACACTTTTTGCATGTAGTTTATCCAACATCGTCATTGTAGGTAGTCTATTCGCATGGAGTAGGAGTGGAAGCTCCTTCATCACAGTGGTATCCTCGAGGACAAAGGCCATTGGTATTTTATCCTGGCACTGCACTCTGTTGATAAGGGTATTAAGTTTTGGAGCCAGACCCGCAGATATAGCCACCTGCGCAAACTCCACTTACAGCTGTCAAAGCATAAAGGTCACAATAGTTAGTTGAATCGCATTTTTTGCAGCTGGCAAGGTCTCCCAATCCTTCATTATTACTGTATGTTCCTGGCTGACAAGGCTAGGGTGAATATAAGTTATATATTAAATGATGCACTTCCACTAGGACAGTATTGAATTAATTTATGTATAAAATTAGTAGAAGCCTTTAGGGCATATTACTGGGCTTTCAGTGGCGAATCCCTGGCAATAGTAGCCAACAGGACATGCAGAGCAGCTACCTTATTTTACTTCTTTATTGTAGAAGCCTGGCAAACATGGCATTTTATCATATCCTCCTGCTGCGCAAGAGTATCCTGACGGGCAAATGTAACCTGTCACTCCATCATCTGGAGCACTGGTAAATGAGCCCTCCAAGCATATGTAACCTTAACTACAAGTTCCATAGTAGAGAGAATTAGTCTCTGCCTAGCTCACATCATAATTATCAAAGCTGTCTAATAAAACTCAATAAATTATCTAGAGATTCGAAATAGTATTAGAAATTGCAATAGTGTCCTCGATTGCATTTAACGCAGTCAGAGGCTAGTTTAGAACCCCAAGAAGTTGTCATTTGACCTTGGTCACATGGAATTGGCTCTGAAGAGCCCTCTGGGCAATAAGCATGCTTGGGACACAGTTTGAGTTTAGGATCTTAGTTTCCTAGCTTATCTGAATAATATCCAGCTCTAAAATATTTAGAAAGAACTAGTCTTACATGACTTTATTTGTGTATGATATTTGATTTTTCCTGTCGCAATAGTATCCCAATGGGCATGGTAGACAAAAGCTTTCATCAGTTGCTGAATAAGCATCGTTGTAAGTGCCTGGAGGGCATGGATATTGATCAGAATTTCTAGTATTTAAGGGGCAGTAAAACCCTTGCTCGCATTATTTTGAGGTGGACATTCCAAAGTCATCACAATATTATCCCTTTACAAATTATTATCATTACTTTATATCTTACAGCTGGGCAATCTAAAATATAATATAATCTTAGCAGGAGCCTTAGGCAGTTTCAGGTTGGTAATAGCCTGGTGTGCAGTTTTTTGGATAAGTGCTGCCTTCAGGACAAGCGTTTCCGACTGGACAAATGTATTCCACAGGTGAATCATCACTCTAGCCAGAGGGGCATAATATAAATGCAATAGTACCCAGCTTTACAATCTGGCAGTCCAGTTTCTAAGTCAATTCCATCAGAGTTGCAGTACTTTCCTCCACTTATAAAATTAAACCAGGACAAGGCTAGCAAGAATCTTCTGATGAAGCACCCATACTAATTGAGTAAGTTCCAGATCTACAAGCAGTCACATTTGCGCTACCAGCTGGACAGTAGTAACCTGGCCAGCAAATATTAGGGTTCTTTACTTTTGAACCATCTGAACAGAAGTAACCTGCTTCGCATTCGCCTGTTGTAGCTGATCGAGCATAGTCCTTCTGATTGTAATATACGAAGAATATCATTAGAAAACAGTAAATTGTAAAAAGATATCTATAACATATATTATCGTTTAATTGTGAGAAATTAATATATTATAATTCAAATACTTACTCATAGTCAATATATATATATATATATATTGCTCTCGTTCCTCTCCTTGAATTACTATCACTAAATATGGATGACTTAAATTTGAATTGCTCGAAAGTTCTCATTTATATTTAGGTAATCCACAATTCTATAATGAGACATACTTACCTTATAAAGATAAGAAATAAAAAAGATAAAAAGTCTTAATTCTATTGTCTAATTTTTAATTCTCTATACTTGCTGTATTATTTTGGTTTTTATAAAAGACCATCTTCATTTAGATTGATAAAATTGTCCTTCTATAAGATAAATATTACCATTTATGAGGTAAATAAATAAAATTTATAAAAACTTTTGAAATTCAAATATATCTCTACCTTCTAGGCTGTAACCTCTCTTGCTTTATATTCATTAATCCTAAAAGCAAATTTCCTAAATAAAAAGTATAATCCTATTTTAAAGACATCTCTCTTGATTAACTGACTTGATCCATAATTAATTAATTTTTTGACTAACTATATTAAGCTGGTTTTCCATTTATGTATTTTCGCTAATTTATTTTCAATTTTTCCTCTTTTCAAACTATTATTCCACTAACTAATTTTCTTAATCTTCTTCATCTTAAATATCTTCTTTAAATATTTTTACTTTTGCTTCTGTACTGTAACTGTCGATGCTATAATTATAAGTCAGAAAGAAATAAAAAAATTTTGGGCCGAAGGATTTGTAGGTTGGTGTAATAAAGATCCTAAAGGCGTAAACCACTTAAAAATAATATTTTTATAAAACATACCACTTAATTAAAATTTACAATTCGTATTCATCCTATAACTAAATTTAGATATTTTCCGAGGCCTGAAGAAGTTGGGGTTGAAGATCCTGCTCCACAAGTCTAACCTGGAGTGCACATAGCTCCTCCTTCCGAATTGACATCATTAGGTTTTGGGCTAGTTGCTTTTCCTTAACAGTAGTAACCAGCTGCGCAGTCTGTTGTAGCCGCTTCAAGACCAGTTGTTTAGCATGCTTTTCCTGCTGTGCACTGCTTACAATCAGAGAAGGAGGTCTTCCCTTGCACATCTAAATATGTTCCAAGGGGACAGTTATTGCAAAAATCATATTATTCTAACTTTGTCAAACGTTTTATTTAATTTTTAAAAACAGATAACAAAACAAAATCTCATTTAAAAATTGTTAGAATTTAAGCAACTATTTAATAAAAGATTTTAATATTTGCAATGCTTTTATAAAATATTTGTATAAATTCAGCAATGTTAAATGATAAACAAATTAAGATGTTTATGAATGATTCTTTCACTTTATATTCCCTAGCGGTGTTTTTAGTTAAGGATTATATAATTTTTGAATTTTATATGAGCTCAATTAAAATTTTAGTCTCTCTATCTTATTCCCTTTGCTGAAAAATAGTGATTATAATATGCTCTTACATGACTTGAAATGCAAATGTCTTAGTAATTTAAATGTCTTTTATGAAATTTGCTGTTTTATGTCTTTTTGTTATTGATTTTTTAGATTCTCTCATTATTGCACTCGCAATGACACTTTTTAGATGCTCTTAATCTTAGAATTAACCAATCTAAGCTACTTTAGTGAGCTTTGATCTCAAAGAGTTTGCTTTTGAAGCTCCTAGAATTAAAGTATCAGAAATATTTTAGCATATTCGAAAACAAAATAATAAATAAAAGTAAAACTATTTAAAATAGGTTAAATTCTAACTCAATCTAAAAAATTCATTAAAAAAATATACTTAAATGTTTATTTCAATAACCATAAAGTCTAATCCTGGGCAATAGTTTCCAAGTTCGCAACTTTCTTATAGATTGGAATTGAAAGAAATTAAGGTGATTCTATTTATATTTAATTTCTAATTCTCACATTAGAATGGATTCCAAGTCGGTGATACCATCGAAGAAGAGAAAGCTCCATGCCTTCGATCCCTCCTCGTCCTCTCTTCTAGAATGCTAAAATATTAGTGATCAAATTCCAGACATGAACCTGATACCTTTTCTCGAAGGCGGGCTTCCTTAAATCGAGACGAAAGCTATAAAACAGGCTCTACCATTCAGATTGAGGACACTCATGCTGATCAGTACGAACAACAGCTCTCCGCAATCTTTCTCCGATTTGGCTCTCAGCACATGGATATCTATACACGACTTACCTATTCGTAGGTTACGCTAATTCTTGGCTTCAGGGAGTGGAGTGGCTAAATGATCGTCAGCGGTGACATCGCAACTGCTTCTTGGCAGTCATTGGCCAAGGAATCTCAGGTCGGAAATGCCTCTTGACCATTAAGAAATAGGAGAGGTGACACCTAACAATAAAAAATTAATCTAAGTTGATAAACCCTCCTTTAAAGAATACATTTATAATAATTTAAGTACTTCAGCAAATGCATTCAATTCTCATCTATTAGGAGTTTTTAGCTGTTCAAATTAAGATAATTTTATTTTTTTCTAATATTTTAGCTTAACAATAAAAGCCAGCTGGGCACTGCTTACATGAGGATTGCTATCCAGAGTCAGTATAATAGCCAGGTGGGCACATCACTGGTTCTCCTGAACCTTATGGACAATAGAATCCAAGATCGCAACTTATCTACTGTTCTGAAGAAGACCCATCAGGGCAATAATATCCTGCATCACACTACCCTGAAGGAGCTGACTATCCCTCATTTTCACAATAGTAGCCTGATGGACAGTTTTGGCATTCTGATTCATCTTTAGCTCCTATATAACCTAAGAATGTAAACATTTATTATCAGATGTTCCAATTTCGCAAGTGATGAAAGTAGAAGAAGCTTCTGGGCAATATTTGCAAAATTAATTATTTTAAAGTATATTATAATTATAATTTTCAATAATAGCTTCCAGTAGGGCAAATATTTCCAGTGATACCGTCTCTGGGATTGGGTAAATCCGCACTTCCTGAGCAGTAGTATCTTTCCCAACATTTGTTATTTGAGTTAACTTCTAACTAGAGGTAGTCTGGGCAGTAAAATGAGGGGTCACAAGCAATCTAGGCCACGGTATCTTTGGGGCAGTAAGTGCCAGGCGTACAGTATCCTCCTTGGAAATTTCCAGCGTCTATTGGCAGATTGGTGCTATTAATGAGGCTAGGATTAGGTCTAGCAAATATATAACGAGTAAATATGTTGGAAGAAGTGCAGTAGTAGCCATCTGCGCAATCTCCAGTAATCTATATATTTCCAAAGAAGGTGCAATATTATCCTATATAAAACATAAAATAGAAATGGAGTGAGTTACCGCTGTCACATGGTTTGCAGGCAGAGGAGTCAGTAGTTTGAGGAGATAAGTTGTAAGTTCCTGGAGGGCATGCATTATCAGTGTCGTATCTATTTTTCTTGCAAATAGAGTCGTAAATATCTGCAGAATAGCCTGTAGCGCATGCTGCTTGGCATTTTTCAAAAAAATTTGAATAATCTAATTTTTATATTAAGGATAAAATTATTAATTATAGGATTAATAAATTGCAAAAAACGAGAATTAAAATAGATTAAAATAAAGGCACTTATTATAGTTGAGAATTTAATAAAAAAAGAGAATTAAATTGGATTTTAAAATGAAATAAAATAGTGACTGTTGGAATAACTCAGATTTTAATAATTATCTTACCATTTTATTCAGCATAAAATTCAAAGAACTTTCCATACTTGCAACATTTGCGTGGAAGCAATCAGTACAGAGTTATAAGAGACACAAGTTTTTATAAGGAAGACAATTGGAGTATAGTATAGTTGAGAATTTAATTAAAATCTGGGATTGGTCAAAATAATAAATGGGGAGTTGCAACTTCGTGTCAGTTGAAATCAGAGATTCACCCATAATCTACAGCTAATTCTATAGATTATCAATAATGAATATGAGTTTCATCTTTAATCATCCCCTCAGCATGCTTCAGTAGAGAGATATGGAGCGCACGAATCTCAATCTCAATTTATATTTATCATTCAACTTGCGTCTCTTATAACTCTTTACTGGGTGCTTCCACACAAATGTTGTAGGGATGAAAAATCTTTTGAATTTAATTCTCTATCGAATGGTGTAATAAATATTAAAATTGAACACACTTCAACAGTCACGAATTTATTCTATTTTAATTTAATATCTAATTTATTCTCTTTTTTATTAAATTCTCAGCTATAATTTGAGCGAATCATTTAAAGAAACTTAGAGGTACTGAGGCATTTCTTGAAGAAGAATCTCATTTTAATTTTTGATAAGTATCTAAAAGCTGAGATCAGAGGGTAAATCTGCATTTCCAACTACCAAGAAGTTGCAACTTCCCATTTATTATTTTAACCAATCACCGATTTTACTAAAATTTTCTACTATAATCTCTTTGCAGTCTATTAGGGTTTTATAATTTTTCTATATAAGAAATACATTTAAATTTTATTGGTTTAGTTTCCAAAAAAATTCCTACATGCTATATATTAATTATAGAGGAAAAGCTTTTTTTCTTTTATCTTAATAAATAGTTCAGATCATTTTTTTCCTGATAAATAATTTCTTTCCTTAGTTTTTATTTTGAAAATTTATATTTTAGGATAACAATATATATTTATTTTTAATGTTTTGCTCATTTGAAGAATGATCTTTAATCGCTTTCTGTTATTAAGTAAGGAGACCAAAGATAAAGGTTATCTTGTTAGAAGACTTTATGATTTATAAAGTTCTCATTTTTTATTTCATCAATTCGAACCAATTATATCACAAGTTTGCACCAGTAATCTCTACAATTCACATCATATACTTCACCAATTAGCACCAATACAACTCTTCTTAATTTATATCCTCATATGTAGAAGAAAGGCATTTGGAGAGCTGCAATATCCTTTCCATTCAAATTATATGTGTAGAGGTTGAAAAAGTGTATAGAGCTTGTTTCTTAAACTTAAAAAACAGTGGTAGGCTATTATCATATAATATAGTGCAAGAGGAACTGATTGCTTTGAAGTGAAATGTCTCCAATATAGAATTCTACATCATCCAATTTAGGAATTTCTTTACTCTAAAAAATTCTCTCGTTAAGATGCATCGGCTTTCTAAGTAAGACCAGACCCTCATCCTTTAAAATTTTGCCTAAAAATATTATGGAAACAGCGATTCTACTAATAATACCGTTTTAATATTCTTAAAAGATAATCCAAATTTACATTTTTATTAGAAAGCTGAAATCGTGAATATATATTAAAGAGTAATTAAATTATCTGCTGTTTTTTAAAGTAATATAAAATCTCGACATTGCAATTTTATTCTTTCTATAATAGAATTATAGATTGTTATAAAGTAGTTTATGTTATAATTCATTTTATTTAATGCTCAGTTAATTTAGAAGAATGCTGAAATTTGTAAGAAACTATATTTAAATTGATTTAGATAGCTAAATTAAAGGATGGCATTGATTGTCTTGAAGAACAGATCCTGTTTTACATCAAGTGCATTGGTTAGCAGCAGACCCGTAGCATTCGGTGCAAAGGGCTGAGCAACCTATAAATAGAATTAAACCTGGGGTGTCGTGAAAAAGGTTGGCAAAAACAACCAAATTAAGTAAATATTGATTTATTTTTCTTACTATAGGACTAAGAATAGGCGGAAGTTGCGAGAGTAGAAACTAGCACTAAAACTATAAGCTTAGTATTAGATCTGAGAAAAACTGTATTGGTCTTTCCAAACATCATATTTATAATTGTAGAAATCAGAAAAAATAGTCAAAAGTTAAAAATATTTAGAATAGATCAGATATTTTGTTATCTTGAGTTTCGATTGCTATTTACTAAGCTTTAAAGCTAAAAATATAGCATCCAGCTTAAATTTAAGTAAAAGATTATAGAATAGAGAGTGTTAGCAACAAAAAAAGATTGGCTTGGTAAGAATTGACTGATCTAACTAATATAAATATTCGCAAGTTAAAAAAATAAATATATCAATAAATTAATTAATATAATGTAAACAGAAAAATAGGATAGCAGATTTATAAGGATAATGCCAATAAATTTTAGTTTAAAGTATGAAGAGAAGCAATACATGATTGTTTAGCAAATGATTTTGATTCTTAATAACAAGAGCCTGCAAGCATAATTTGCATGCCATAAAAAAAATGATTGCGCCTCTTTGAGTACCAATACAAATAAAAAATCAGTGCTCCTTCGAATTAAAAAACTCATTTTAAATATTTCGCATGAAAGCCTCTTAAGTGCTTGCAAAGCTAAATATAGCTGTGGAAAATGCTGTAAGCATGTACAAAATGTCTAATGCTTTTATTTCCCAAGCTCATTTATTTTTTGACAATTTTCTCTTATATACTGGAGTCTCTGTCACAAGAGGATAAATCTACCAAAAAATACAAAACAATATTTTTATGCTTCTCTGAGTTAATTTTTAATAGCACGCCATTTAAAGTTGTAGTACTTTTTATTGCAGAGTATTATAATTGGTCAATTCTATTGAATATCTCTTCACATTTACGAAGCAGCAGCTTCGCTCATGCACGATTGTAAGGAAGTATGAATTACTCGGTCCCTAATTATAGTGAGATTCTTATCTTTTCTATCTATAAGTTGCTGTTGAGAATGATTGCAAGTTATGTCAGTATGTTCAGGATGCTATGTATCAAGCAAGATGTGCTTCCACAATCATGTTCGACTTCGTGTTAAAAGAGATCAAAATCTAAATCATAAGCATCAATTTCCAAATCATCAAACTTATTTTCATTTGACATGTCCTACTTAATTTATCTATCTTACTCTCTATTTTTCTTGCGGATCTTTATTTTAGCCAGATCAATCTAATTCAAGCTAGAGAGCCTTAATTTTAGCTAACTTACTCTATTCTAGCAATCTGAGTCTAAATTAAGCTGAAGGTCTGATTTTCAGCTCTAAAGATCCTGATCTAGCGATCGAAATTGAGGAGAATTTAATATTTTAACTTAACTTAATTTATTTAACTTTTGAATCTCACTCTTGATTTCAACAAAATTATAATTATTTTTGGTTGTAAATCCAATCTCTTCTGTTTAGATTATGCCTTATCAATTTATTCAAACTACCATACTCCATAGTAAATAGCTACTAATTTAGAATAAGAATTAGATAAAACAAAGATAATTTATGAAATAAATGAGTAAAAACAATCAAGTCTAAAATATAAGAAAACTATCCACCATTTTAGGATCTCAAAATCCGAATTTTAAAAACCTGCAGGAATCTCCACGAAGCGCTAACAGAGCTTAAGATGAGGATTAAAAAGACGGGATTGAAGAATCAGCATCTGATAATAGTCTTCTACGTGAAAAGTCAACTTCAAGAGATGAACCTCTTGCATTACCACTTCTAGACTCCGTCTAGCCAGATAGTTAAATTATATTAATTTTAAGTTGGAACAATATCCCAATTTGTCTAGTTAAAGCTATAACTGTCATGATCTAATAATTTCACTCTTTCAATAAAAAATTCAGAGACATGCACAACTTTCATCTTCATAAGCATTAGAAAGGAGACTGGCAATTCAAAAACTTAGAGTCTATGTTCTTCTAAAAGGATGAAATCTTGAAACAGCAAATTGAATAAAATCAAAGGGCAAACCTGGATAAAATCTCTAAGCATTCAGTAGAAATGGAAATCTCATTCGAGAGACTCAAAAGGAATTTTGAAACTCTTGAGGACTATCTATATAAAAGTGTAAGATTATATGGAGCATTTGACTTTTATTTTAGAGAGATAACTTTGATTCTCAACTATCAAAGATAACTTAAATAGAAGTTCAGCATGAAAGATTGCTTGCGAAGCTAGCTGATATTAGAAAAGATAACGAGAGTCTGATATAATAAAGTCTGGAATAGGTTTATAAGAAACAGTAAGCAATAGATAACTACTTACTAGTCCCAGGGATAATAGGTCCAGGAGAAATCTTTGAAAATATCAGAGGCTTTCTTTCCTATATTTACACATACTAGCAGAAATCAATTAAGGAGCTTGATAATAAACTGAGAACATAAATTGACATATCTTTAACAGAAGGATTGGGTAAATCAGATGAAAGAATCAGTAATTAAAGAGTTTAAATATAGAGCTAGATTGAAAAATTATAAGAATCGGTAAAATTGGATTTGGAATTTACCTAGGATAATAACTGATTTTCTAATTCAGTACGATAAGTTCTGTTTTAAGAAATTGATTATTAATTATATTCCTAAAATTTTACTTTACTTTACTTTACTTACTAGATTTGGAATAATATCAGAAGACTCAACAAGATAACCTCTCATCTTTGATTCAACTTTTTATAAATTTTTTTTTATATTCAGTAGAACTCAGAGCAATTTGATTTGATTAGGGAGAGGATGAAAACTGTGGAGTTATAGTAAGAAAAACAGGAAGAGAAGAGCATTTTTACTTAAAGTTTGTAGAGTTCAAGCAAGAATCAATCTGAGCAAGTTTAAATTGACATCATAAGGAAAATGGCAGAGGAGATTAGAAAGCATAAATATGAGACAGATGAAGTATTATCATTTAAATATCTTTATATTACGCTATGTTTATTAGGGGATATTCGATCACAGCAGAGCTTAGCAATAAACCAAGTGAGACTAGAGCTTACTGATAAAATTAAAATGCTATAAACTAGACTTGAGGAAATTAAAACCTTATAATCAGAGAGTTTGTCAAGGTCATAGCTTCAATCCAGGGAAAATAAATCTAGATAAATCATTCAGTCACCAACTCAAGAAGCAATTGAAAATTGTGAACTAAATGATACACAACTTTAGTAAATAAAGTAGATGATTGAAGATCATGCAAATATTTTAATGTAAAGACTCTGATTCTGTAAAAAGCAGAGCTCAAAGATAAAGAGCAAGAGGTAGAGGAGATTCAGCCCAAAAGTAAAATGTTAATGAAAAAGTTAGCATTCATACAACAAAAAAGCTCATCAATAGCTAGAGATTCATTTATTGAGGATGATAATTCAGCCAGGTCACCTCTCAGTCCTCGTAAAATTGTAAGAGTTTCTTCACCTTTTCAGAAGAAAGCTGCTGTTAAGATTTAATAGCAATCTATAGAGCAAAATGAATCTAATTATATATTTAATTCTATCTTACCAAAGGAAGTCTTTAATAGTGAGCCAAAAGAAATAATCATACATTGACGCTTTTGAATTAAATCATTAAATTTATGAATAGTATAAGGAGGCCACTCTGAGCACAATAAATGATCAAAATAAGCAAAGGAGGAATTTGAGAAGTCTATTAAACTAAAATGATTAGACTTATAAGACTGAAAATTAAGGAGATAAATTATCTCTTGAAGAATACTCTTTAAAAGAATCTTTTTCTTCTTTAGGAAATTTACCAGAGAAGTCTGCACCTATTTAAGATAGTGTAATTCAAGACAATTTATATTTTATCTCTAAGAGAGGCTATAGGAAAACTAGAAGATTAAATTTGATAGAAACAGTTCTTTTAAAAAGAGATCCAAGTCCATTTATAAGCCACTAGATTCTAGTTAATTGTAGGTGAAGGTAGAGCAGCCTAATCCTCAAATGAGTGCGATAAGAGATTATATATCGAAGAGTGTAAACAGGAATTTCAAGTATAATCAGCTAGAGATACAAACTAGAAATTACTTGAGACTTGGACCTATAATCGGAAATCAAACGTCCAGAAGTAAATCTATTTACACTCCAAAGACTATTCAAAATCAATTTTAAACCTACCAGGATGAAGAAAATAAAGAAAGAAGAGATATCTAGCCTAGCTTTAAAGTCAATGTTAATACTTCATTCACAACGAGAGCTTCCCAAATTCCTATCAACCCTTAAAATTATTCCACAAGAGCAATATCAGCTGCTTCTTATTCATAAATGACTGGAACGCAGAATAGAAGCAATAAATAAACACTTAATATTTTTTAATTCTATAGAATTTAAATAATTATATAATTTTCATAATAAATTCTATAAAGAAGAAATAAGTCAAGAATAAATTTCAATAAATTTTAAATTAAATACATAATTTTTAAAGTTAATTATTTAGTAATATCATTTAAACTATTATGAAGTTTTTACAATTTGAATAAAATTTTTAAAATTATAAGTAGTTATATATCCATTCATTTATTCTATAATTCATCTTCATTAATCTATTCTCTTATTTCATCTCTCTATTGTTTCTAATTTTACTGATCCATTTAAGCTGCTTGATCTTCTTCGATCTCTTCTTGAAGTTGAGAGTGAGACCTCTTCTTAAGAGCTAAAATAAGTTCTTTTGCTACCACATATAAGAAAGTGAGGCCGAGAATACTGCCTATGATTATTTAGCCAGACAGCACTAAAGTATCCCAAGTGCTTGCACTAAGTACACTAATACTAACACTAAAGTCAAACTAAGAGTTTTCTGACTTGCCCAAAGCAACAACGTGCAATCTCCTTATCTTAAATTAAAATATCTTGTTGAATACATACCGCCTATTTATATCACTAGAATTGTGATAGGGCTCTCCTTTTTCTAGGTTATCAACTTCCACTCCAGAGAATAAGTTCTATTTTTTTGGAATATCATAGACTATTGTGGAGTATTCTCTCAAACCATCTGCGTGCTCCTCTATAAAATAGAGACCTAATTCTGAATCATTTGTTTTCTAAAAAGATTACAAAATTTTAAAAGTGTACTCTGTAAATTGTAAAGTAAAGTGGGTGATCAGGTAGTGGGTTCTCAATATGGTAGACGCAAGTGATGTTCACATGGAAATAGCCAGAGGTTGAAGTCAAAAATTAATCCTCATATGTAGCATTAACAAATCTGTTTCCACCACAAGCCGCTTCTCTTTGAGGACATACTCGATATTAGGAGTATAAAGAATTATAGTCTCTAAATAATCATCATGATAATCATAGATAAATAAATTTTAGTTAAGACATCTAATTATATGAAAATTTAAAGATTACATTTAGTTTGAGCAAGTAGATTAGCAATGAGCAGAAAAGTCGTTGATGTCACAGCACTTGCTAAGTCCATCTCCATAGAGACAAAACTTGTGACCACTTTTGATGCAGCTCACACATTTTTCATTTTCGTCTTTCATAAGCATTCTCTTGTCTAATTCAAAATCAACTACTCTTGGCAACTCTTATTTCCAATTGAACTTAATATTTTCAGTATCATCAGAAGGAATATTGTTTGAGTAGTTGTTTTAAGTAGATAAAGAGGGGAGAATATGTAGAAGAGTAGCTCTAAAAGAATAAAAAATCATCATAAAGGTAAATTTTTTAAATTTAATTAGAAATGAACAATTAATCAACAGTGATCATAGCATAAAAATTTGAATATTTAATTAGTCGATAGAACATTCTTAATTAATGACCTTGGGATTAGATTAGAATGTCTCAATTCTTAAAACACTCTTATTAATAGCGGGCATTTTTGGGTTAATTTGAATTTGAAAATAAGAGGAAGTTTGAGAAGTATTTAGAACTAAGAATAAAGGAACTCTCATCTTCCAAAATTTTTGGCAAGTTGGATCTCTCTAATCAGTAATTTTCTAGCTATCTTAGAATCACAAGCACTCTATCTCGTCAAAATTATGTCGATGGACATAATCCTGAATCCAAGACTTCAGGAAAATTTCCTTTGACAAACCATGGCAAGTATTTAAGTTTGCTTAGTAGTTTTGAGTGTCAGTCTTAATTTTAATACATTTAACTTAATTATTTAAGTTGTACAAAGGCGCCGACAAATGAAGAATTTTGAGTCAGAATATTTCTATCTCTCAGCTATTTGACAGCCAATAAAGAAAATATCATTACATTCCTGTAGGAGTGGGCCTATTCCATGGATCGCCAAACTCTCAGATTAAATTCTTTTTAAGAAAAGCTTAAATCTCTTTGAGACTCCCTAAATTTGAGGTAAAATGGTATTTAAGCAAGCCTTTGCGAATTAAGTTTTGATTAAGAGGTCTATTAAGAATTTAAGAGTATTAATTAAGAAGCTCAATTCAAATTTTAAATATTAATTTAGAGTTGATTCAAAAAAGGAGGGAAAATAGAATGGAATTTAAAGTTGAAAATTAGACACTGTTGGAACCCTAAACTGAAAGTGAGATCTATCTTGATTCATCTAATCAAGAAAATGATCATATCTTTGAAGAAAAGCCAAGATTTAATGACAAAATAACTGAATCAAATTCGCAAGCAATAGATGCTATTGTGACAAAGCGAGGAAGAAAAAGTGCTTACCGAGGAGCACAGCATCCAGATTTGATTGATAAGGCAAAAATGATTTTACCTGCGCTCGACTATGACATTGAAAAGGTTCTCTCTATTGAGGAATTCAAAGTTCTCAAAAACTCTAATGATATACCAAGATTTTTGAGCAAATTCATTTTAAACTAAGCAACAAGGAGAAAACTTAAATCCACGATGGAAAAATCTATAATTTTCAGTCCTCCTGAATGCCAAATGGCAAAAGAGCGTCGTTTTTAACAACCAGTATCAAAATTCATGGACTATCTTGACAACTCAACGGATGCTACACAAGAACCTTGCAACTCCCAAATCAATTTAGGGGCCAAGATTCAATCTGAAATCACTTCGAGCTATTTAAGAGAATTCATGACCATCGCACCTAGTTCAAAATATGACTTCATAAAAAAGATTTTAAACAGGAATAGCTAAAGCTTGCTCGATTTTTTAATTAATCTCAAACATACGTGCCCTGAGTCTCATGGCACCAACATGTTCAGGATGATTTTCGATTTGAACACGGATGTTAAAGTTAACCTTCATATTAAAGCTAAGCTGTTCGTTACTTCCCTTCTCTATTACAGCAATGAGATAATTGATATAGATCCTCTTTTGCTTTAAAGTGCGATGGCGCTTCTAGCTACGAGGCCTAACTCCGAGCAAGCATTGGGACTAGCAAACTATATATTTATGAATGAGCCTGATTGCCTATAAAATTATCAAGAAGATCTATTAAAGTTGGACAGTGGCAATATTGGTATAGTTCAATTAATGCAAGGGACTTTTCAGCACTTTAAGATAGATCCTCAAGTAGTCAGGCTACTTCCAAATACTTTAATGATATTGAACAGGCCTTTCATTCAATTAATCAAAGAGGATCAAGGCCTTCGGCTTATAAGAGACGTCCCAATCCCAATAGTTAGGGACTTCATTTTCATTTGCTCGCTGTCTCAAGCAAGCAACTATAGTCAGTTGGATAGCTTCATTGCTAGAATGAATGACATTTTTGTCTCAAAATGGGATTTCATAGACTAGGAGGAGATGTAAAATGCTCTTGGGCTAATTTCAAAGGAGTTTAAAAACAGAAACCCCCTTTGGTTAGGAAAGCTCAATAACGTTTGCACTTTAGTGGAGGATTTTATCCATCTTAATCATGAGAAAGGCTTTAAAAAGTTTAAGGATATATTAAGCGAATGCCTGCGTGCTGATTTTACGAAACTTAACAAGTTAAGAAACCTTCCCAACAAAGTTGATGACTTGAGTGAAAAAGATCAGTAAAAATTGGTAGAGCAGTTTCTGCTCCTAAATAGAAGTGACTGTAATAAAGAGATTTTGGAATTTTCAAAAAAGGAAGATGCTTTCTCACCCATTCAGGAGCTTGACAATTTTTAGCAGTAGCTTGGATTTTCATTAATGAGGCAGTAGTTGTTTTGCCTCAATATAATAAAAGCTTGCTAGCGATAATGTATTTTCATAAACTTTGGAATAGGAAATGGGAAAACCCTCCTCTGTACATCTTTAGCTGCAATTTATGCTTAATAGACAAAGCTACCTGTGATGATTATAGGCAAGAATGATCACCTTATATTGAGAGACGAGAAGAATTTCGGTCCTTTTCTTCGCAAGCTTGGTCTTGAGGTAAATGTTAATTAGTTCCAGAACTAATGTGGAGTCTACTATTTGACTCAGAAGTATTTTGAGTAATGTATGGGAGACGTTAGTTTTTAACAAGTTTGGAGATAGTCGAAGTGTATCATGGATGAATTTGACTGGATACTTTTTGAGGGGAACATTGAGGCAATGAGAGCTACTATCGATTTTATGAAGAAAAGCTAAGGATGCGTTGGTTTTACAGGATCCAACCTTAATGAAAAAGAAAAGGCCTGCTTACATCTCGCCTTCAAGGCAGAAGAAATTCAATTCCCCAACATTAATAGCATAAAAGGAGATAAAAGGCTAAACTTAGGAGGATAAATCATAGCTTCAACTCAACAAGATTTTTTCAAGAGAATCTATGAAATTTGCTTGACTTAAGTAAATCTAAGTCCTGTTATTTTAGTTGCCTCAACTTCCTACTCGATACTTGAGTCGAATTTCAAAAAATACAACAGTTTTCCTTTCTTCAGTTTGAAGGCGATGAAAGGAGTCAAAATTGAAGCATCTTTAGAGAAGTCATTTGTTCAAAAAAGCTAAAATGGATAGTATGGTGTTTTCTTATTGACAGAGTAGCAAGGAAGAGGAACTGACTTAAAATCAAATTAAGAGATCGAAGCTAGAGGTGGTTTATACATTATTATAGCAGACCTTTTTTCAGAAAGGTCAACTTAGCAAATAGCAGGAAGGGTTGGCAGATTGCAAAAGAAAGGGCAATATACCTCAATAATTTATAAGCAGGGATCATAGCTGACATTCGACTAAGAAAGGGATTTGTTTTGGCATATATCAGACAACCAAGGTCATCAGAAACTCTCTTAGTTGCAATCTCTTTTAGCTTAAGATTGATAAGACGTCTAAAAAAATGAGGAAGGAAATGACCTTTTGGATAAAATTGAACTTTTAGAGTCTAAAATTTAGACGGAGATTCAAAATTCAGAAATGGAAGTATTAGAGTAAAGTAATGAGGAAGTCCAAGAAGTACTTTAGAGTATTGAAAATAATGAGGAGTAAAAGTTGTTGAACAACACTGGAGCATAAGAAAAAGCTGACTAAGAGGAGATACCCAAGTCTCCAGTGTCTTCCTTAGATAGAGATAATTCAAAAAGTGAGAAAGAGAGTGAGGAGTTACTAGAAGATTTTATATCTGTCAAAAATTCCGAAGAGCAAAAGTAAACTGACTAATCGTAATAAAACGCAACCTAATTGAGAGAGAAGCTAGATAGTGAAGGACAATCCAGAGATGGCTCCAGACTTTCAACAAAGAAAAGAGAAGCAAAAGCTCTTAGCAAATAAACTTCTAAAGTGAGTACCAATACTCATAAATATCAGAAGAAAACTGCAAGAAACTAAAAAGAGCAAAATAGCGATCGATTTGAAGAAGTATTCGATCAAGATTCAGAAAAGAACTCTCATTCACCTCAGTCTTAAAGAGGTTAAAAAAGGGGAGGCTATATAGCGAGGGACATTGAGAAAAGAACCAGAAATATCAGACAGAGTGTCAAAAGAAGAATTTGAGGAAAAGTGGACATAAGGCTTATACTCGAGGACTCAAGAGTTTCTAAATTTAATGAGTTTTTAATCAGCTTAATTAGATTATTGCTCTTTCCAAGTCACCTCTGTCATTCCATGAGCTCGCCTTGAGCATTTAGTCTTCCTGAATCATCGATCACTCCTTGAGAGTGCAGATTATGAACAAGATCTTTATAAGAACTCAGTTCATCTATTTGCTCTCTCAAATCTTCGAATTCTCTTCTCATCCTTTTATTTACCTCTAAATATTTCTGCTTACTCTATTTAAGCTCTTCTTCCTCGTGCTTAACTTCTTCTATTTCTTAGGTTTTTCTCCTTCTCTAAGAAGTCTTTTTAATTAGATGAGCAGATCTTCCTTTATGCACTATAACAATGAAATCAAGACCACTATTTAGTACCACTGTAATTTATTGACTCCTAGAGAGCTTAAGCGAACTCTGGTTTCATGTGTACTATGAGATTTTGGGAATTATCAAGCCTCTCTCTTCTCTTTCTTTTGGCATCTTAGATCATTTGACTTATTCCTTCTCAGTCAAGTGAAAGCATGACGTCGCAAATCCATTTCTTATCGAGATGAAGCCAATCGCATTAATCTGGCATATATTTAAGGATTGCAGGCTTTGCTTTCGCATACTCCATAAAATCATCAGCCGCAAGACCTTCTATTTAAGGTACTGCTGAAACTATGACATCATTTCTTCGAAGGTACTTATAAAGTTACTTTCAAGAACTCTTACCTCTTTTTCGCCATTTATAATACTTTTGAAAAAGTATATATTTGTGCAAGTAATTTTAGGAAGATAGGCATTACAATCCTAAGTGAGGAAATCATAAAGCTCCTTCTTCGAACCGATCTTCTCTTGGACTTAATGGATATTGACAGGCCTTAAATTGCTTTCCATTTCAGTCTAAGATACTACTTTAAGCATCTATCTTCACTTACTAGGTCTTTATTCAAGAATTCCCTTGCTTATTAGTCTGATTCCTATTTAATAATTATAAACCACTACATCTATTATTAACTTTAGCAGTGCTATTCTCTATAAAGAAAAACTATTTGCAGAATGATAAATTATTAATAATTAAAACTAATTATTCTATTAAATATAAGGATGGCCGAAAGAGACATAAGGAGCTATTTCAATCGAAGTCATCAATATGAATTCTCTTAAAGAAATCTCTAAAACTTCGATTAAATGCAATAGAAGAATGATACAACTAGATTGCAAATCCAGCTAAAGTACAAGTGTACAAACCTGATATCAAAGAGCTCAGCTGCCCATTAAAACTTCTCAGTAAAAAGACTGACTCTGAGTTAAATCTAGGATCTTGAGGCCTAAATTCTTTTAAACTTGACTGATGATTAAAAGAGCTTTCTTAGCTTTGACCCTTATCAGCCATCTCATTGAAGTTAAGAATGAAGAGACACTTATGCTGAACAAGAGTTCCAGCTCGCATTACCATTCTTATCTCAGGTTAGCTTTCTTCATCTCAGGAGACAACTAACTAAGCTTGGAATACCTTACAGTACTCCACAGATATATGAGGAGGTCCATTCATTTATATAAGAATTAGAAATTGCTGCTTCACTTTAAAAAACAGAGTTTGCTAATGGTTTTCCAAATTAAAATGAGAATCCGACTCAAATATTAAAAGTTTAGAAATCATAGCCAGAATCATCTGAGTGCTTATATCGCTCAAACCTCTAACTTTCATAAAAGATTTAATCTTTACTGGAAGATGGTTGCACAAAAACTAGAATAGCTAAGCGTCTCAAACTTTCAATATATAAGATTAATTAGAGCTTGAAATCCATTAAAATATAAACTAACTCTCTTCTTTCAAATTCTAAAGCCTTAAAAGTAATTAAAAGGAATAGAATAGCAAAGCTCATCTCTGTCATACTAACTCAATAAGATGAATTAATATCCTTAAAGTTTTTGTAACAAACATTGAAGAGGAAGTACGAGATAAAATGCTCTAATTCTTTCCTTATAAGCATTTTGAAAAAGAATTTTGGGTTCTCCTATAAGAAAATTTATAATTTAAGCGAAAGAGCTAACCATCCTACATCAATTGGATACAGAGCCTTAGCAGCTGAAAAGCTAGTAGAGTTGCTCACAAGTGATGTTAGAATCATAAATATTGATGAAAGCAGCTTACAAATATCAAAAACTTAAAAGTCTGGGTGGAGCAGAAGAGGAAAGTAAGCTTATGGTATATAAAAGCGTCGCCTAGCTCAAATTAATATCATAGCTGGTATTAGCTCTTCTGGAGATACTTACTTTTAGGTGAATTAAGGAAAGAA
Source organism: Tetmemena sp. SeJ-2015 (assembly GCA_027382625.1). NCBI lineage: Eukaryota > Ciliophora > Spirotrichea > Sporadotrichida > Oxytrichidae > Tetmemena > Tetmemena sp. SeJ-2015. The sequence goes on from JAJKFJ010021037.1 coordinate 40,071, forward strand.
TAACAGTGTCTGTTTCATTAATTTCCTCTTACAGCTTTCTTTATTATTAGAAAAAGAAGACAAGAACTGGAGGACTCGATGCATCTTTATGGTTGATAATGCATCTTACCATAAAAGCTTTTATGTGAGAAACAAAATTGAATAACTAAGACTTCCTTTATTTTATTTGGGCCCTTATTAATTTGATTTAGCCCCTGTTGAGAAACTTTTTGCATTCATAAAAAAGAATATCTCAATTTAGGATTCTCAGCCAGAAGAACCTAAGTAAAATTAGTTTCATCTTAAGTTTAATTCTTTAGTTCAGGGAGCGTCATATAGAATGTAGCAAGAAAGATTTTTGCTCTTGATCTAGGGTGGGTACAAGACAGTTTTTATAGTATTTTGAAATTTGCAGTTCGTCATAAGTTTAAGATTCCAATATGATGCTAAAAGTAATGAACTATCAGTGAGGCTTCAGTTTTATTAGCATTTTAAATGATTATGTTGGAATGATTAAATATAAAATTCGATAAAAATGTTTCACTTTTAAATTTTTAATTTATATTCCAAGCCTTTTAAATTTTAAAATTTAGACTTAAGTTTTCTAAAACTTATTTTCCCCCATTTTATAAGTTTAAAAATATGTCTATATGTCCATATAAAAATTAGCAATATCTTCATCTTAATTTATAAATATTTAAATACTTTCGCTTCAATAGAGCTCGTTAAAACTAATTCAAACTATTCTTATTTGAGCAGACAAGCATCTTTTTTTGGAAGCTATCATTTTATTAAATATAACTATTGAGGCAGTCT
>JAJKFJ010021038.1:0-17720 GCA_027382625.1 Tetmemena sp. SeJ-2015
CCCTCCTCCTTGAACAATTTTCATTTAGTTTAGAGCCCGAAGTATTTGCAGTTCCCTCTATCAAATCTCATATATTGATTGCTCCTTATTAATGCCATTAAAATATTTAAATTAACATATTTCATTTCGATATATATTATTCGGATAGATCTTTGTGGACTAGTAGTCTGAAATTGTTCTCGGACTGACTTAGTGTCTTAATTGTGAATTTAATTTCAATCTTGAATTATATTTGATTAACCCCGTGTGATTAAATAACCGTAAGAATCTATGTATAAACCAGCACGATACTTGTATAATTTATTTTTAATGAATTTTAGACAAAAATTGTTTGCTTACATTCGTGTTTACAGTAGGTATTTAGTTGTCTCTGAACTATAGTGATCGCACTTTTATAAACTCCCGTCCTTTCTTTGTTTTTCGATACTTTAATTTAGAAATTATTAACTAAAATAAGCAATATATTATCATTCTCCTTAAATTACAACGCATTTAATTTAAAATAATGAATTTTCAATAATGTATTAAATTCTTTCAGATAATCAAAGTATAATTAATAAAGAGATATTTGCTAAAGGTAAGAAGTAGAGTTGGACAAAGATGACCTTATATTCTTAACATCGCGAATTAATTCTAACTAGCCAAGAAAAAACGATTCAAAATCTAAGAGGAAGGGGACTAAGAAAAATCCCAAGAAGAATTTGGTAACGGTAATTTATTTTTAGAAGTGAGAGTGGATTCATTCATTAGGCTAAGAGATGAGGCCCCAATCTAATTATGTGCTTGGCAAGATAAGAGAGTTCCTAAAATTCAAAGGACAAAAACTCTGAAGAAAGTAGATTCAATAAAATCTATTTAAAGTGAGAGACTTGATTATCTCACCAATCTCTTAAAAAGATGAAAGGGGTAATCGAAGGCAATAAACAATTATTAAAGCAGTCCTAGTACTTATTAGTAAATTATAAAGTTAAAATATAGTGCTCGTTGATTTTGCATAAAAGTCAGCTTGGTGAGGGTTTCGAGATTAGTACGCCATTACTCTCTGCCTCAGATGCATTCGTATCCCTGGAGGCGATTAAGTTCAGCGATCCGAGTGAGTTCTTAAACGGAGATGGAATTATGGTGTACCTTCTCTATTAAGACCCATCATTAACGAGCATTATAATATCTAGCACTCCCTCACATCGAGTGCAGGGCCCGGAAGTAGTAATGTTGTGGCTGAAATTGCCAACAGTGGTGTTAGCTTGATAAGTGGGATACTGCTTCTCGAGAAGAAGGCAAGGAATTGAAGCTCACTAACAACTATGAGGCTAGACACCAATAGCACGATGTTTTAGACTACAGAGTTGAGGGGGAGGTCGAGGATTTTCCCTCACCGGCTTCACATCACCAAGGTTTTTTTGTATGCGAAATCCAGAACCCTTTTTTACTGTTTGGGCATCTGCAAGCATCTTTCCTACTAAATAAACTGACACAAAAATAACGAACTGCGATTTGTGAGTTACGACTATATATAAATATATAATATAACTGGCGTATAATTCCAATAATGCTTAAAACAGTCCTAGTAGTAGATTTTTCTTCATATCTTTCAGAGACTTTAATTCTTATTGAAAAAAGGCTTACTTAGAGAATTACAACAATCTCTAAACTAGTTAAAACTATAAAAATCAATGATTGAAAACCTAGAAGGATCAAGGACTGCTTATTTATAATAATTAAAGGAATTAAAGGGCCCCCGGCATAAATAAGATAGGCCGTGACGTCAATGATATTGCTGTGACGCACTTATCTGACGCCCACAAACCTACCAGCCGAATAGGGATATTAAACACGTGGTGGAACCCTTCCACCTCACATTCTGAGCAGAAGCCCCCGGCTTCTGCAGACCATCCAAAAAAACCTAAAAGGAGAAAAAAAATCCGGTAGCTTCGGACCGGGAGCAAGTCGCTGCTCCATAGCGTCTGGCTTCGCTGTCCAGCTGCATGACTGAGTGTTTGCCCATAGATCTCGTCCCTCCACGCCTAACAGGATTAGGAGGGTGAGTGGGAGACCACTCACCTTTGATTATCTCTCCAATGAGCAGCCCAACCACCTTCCCCAGGGCTTCGGCTGCCATTATCCCTTGCCTCTTTTAAGCACTCACCCACCCAGCCAATGGATTACCAAACCAGAGAGCCTTCAGGGAAAGGGCGACCGGTGCCTAGTGCCGGTCGTGTGCGTCCTGAATTTTAACTTTCTAATTTAATAATCGACTGCTTATTTAATGCTAAGAGTTCAAAATTTTCTCTGAGCAAGAAAAGCTCCTAAGACTAAAGCTGAGTTGGTTGTCTGGATAATATATAAATCGAACTGAAAAAGCTCAGACTTTAATAAGTCTTGTGCATCAATCTTTGAATAATCAAGATTCATATAAGCTTCAATCTCTAATGGAAGACCCTCTACCATACTTTTTATATTTTTCTTAACCAGACTTTAAACCAAAATATTTGATATAAAATTGAGTTATAAATTTGAAGAAGACTGATAGCTTGAATAAATATATAAAAAAAAGGATATTGAGTACTCTTTCAACTTGATAGGATATCTGATTGAAAATAACTCTATCTTTGTTATGGAATAACAGTCATTTGATTAGCATAAATAGCTATAGTAGATCACATGAGATAAATGTGCTTATAATAAGCAAGAAGCAAAGCGGAAATCCTAAAACCCCAATAACTTTATCTGGCCAGTACTGATTGAAAAATATAGGACTGATTCAATAGATATCAAGCCTATTTTTCTTTTCTTTCTCAAGTTCAAGAACTCTCCGCTTCATTCCTAATCGACGATGATATCCTTGCCTTATACACTAAAAGAAAGGTAATAAACTTGCTTTGTGTGAAAAAATAAAATAAACTTGCCTTTGGATAGATTTTAGTTCTTCAATACCTAAAAATCATGGATAAATAAAAAATAAAATCTATTATTAAATTAAATGAGCATACCTGGCTAAGATAAACAACAATGAAATAGTCAAAGAGTTTATCCAAAAGACTAGAATGGTAAAAATCTTTGTTGAATTTCAGAAGGTTTAAGAGGATTGTATAAAAACATCTTATCGCAAGAGAGAAGTGATTAATGAAGAACAATAAGAAATCTCAAGAAAATAAAAAAATACAAGAGTTTAATAGCAATTAAGAACATTTAATATAAAGTGACCTTTGCTTAAATGATTTTTGGTTTCTCAAGTAACACGATTAATTGCCACATCCCTGCAGCATCTGGAAAAACCTGGATATTAAGCTTGATTGCAGAATATTAAAAAACAGCATAAAAAAGCGTTATAATAATAGTTCCAAACCAAGTTCTCAAACTTCTTAATCTCCTCAATCTCAATCACCTTGGAATGAGCTTGAAGATACAAATAATACATATTAGTAATGATAAAAGTTAATTAATGACATAGCCATCGTAGATTAATATGACAAAATTCTATCAAGCAGCATCTACAAGGTGTATAAAACAAAATCTTCAACAATTGGATCTTTCATCGGCATATTTTTATTACTTAAGTGCGACTTGAAATCATAGGTTGTTGGGATTTTTTCGAAAGAAATTAAGATATTTCTAAATTTTGACTTTGAAGAATGAGGTTGAGTTTTAGAAAAGCATTCTGTAAGACCTAGGCTAAGATATTGAAATTTTCAAAAAGTAAAAATAGTTTGTCCATAAGACGATATCTCCTATGGAAAAAATATGTGAATAAAATATCGCTAAAATCTTTAGTGGGACTGAAACACATGAAAAATACGAAAAGATTGTTTAAAGTTTAGGACAGACAAAACTCTTGATTGGGATGTCAATATAAAATTTAGGTTGATTCAGTAGTGGCATTCAAGTGTTTTGCTGTTTCCCCCAGAAGATAGTTGTGGGTGCAACAACAAGTTAAAATAGGATGCAAAGGCGATCATTTCATGTAAAGTGAAGTCTGAAAGATAGTATTAGCTGATGAAAGAAAGGTGCTCTAGAATTAGAGGTATCTTACAATCTATTTATCTGACTATGCAAACCTCTCTAAAACTTAGATTATTCTAGGCATCAACAAATTTTCGGTTCAATAAATAGATTGAATTGTTGGCCAGATTTAAATTTATTTATAAATCGAAGAACAACAAACTCTTGAATGAGACTCTAGTTAAGCTACTCATAATCAAGATGAAGTAAGTACACTCTCTTAGCTCCGATAAATATTGAAGGAAAATATTTTAAAATACTATTTTGATCCAAAATTATTAAGTGAAGGATGGAAAGTTTTAGAAAATGAAAATAAAACTAATGAGCTTTTAAAAAAGTATATTAATTATTTAATTCAAATTTTCTTTACAAATATAAAATGTAATTGTATTTGATATACTCGTCGACCTACTGAGGAATTAGTGATCGAGAACTAAATCACCTTTGCTTTGAGATGGGAGAATGTAGGCCAAGCCTCATCTTTCTTAAATCTGTCCCTGGAATACTTGAAAATGAAGAAATATATTTTTGAGGAGAAGAGGGATAATGGAAATTTATATAAATATAATATGAAACATAACTAATAAACTATAAGGTTTGAAAAGAAATAATAAATATAATTTCTGTTTTCTCGAGTCATCGATATTAAGCATATTATAGTGTTCGGGGTTATAATTAAAGTATTAGTATAGTATATAGTAATTTGATAGTTTGATTATGAGTTAGTTTTGCCTCTTCTCCTCTATTAATTAAATTGAATTGATTAAGCAAATTAATATTGAGTGTCGAGTGAGCATATAAGAACAGATAATCAATGAGGATATTTAGTAGAGTGAGAAAGTGAGCACAAAGTATAGAGTAAGCCTAGTGTTATGAAAGCAATGAATATAGTGAAATATGTAATTCCTTTATTAAACTCACATATTATGAAGTTAAAAAGAACTTAAAGCAGATAATCATAATTCAAAGTTACCGAACTTTATTAACAAACTATTTCTAAGTAATTTTGGAAATTATTATCATTGTAAATACATCTATAAATCAATCACTGCAATCAATAGTCAAAGATAGATTTAATTTAACCTAAGTCTTGAAGAGAAATCGAGACCAAACCTTTTGAATTTTTCTTTTTGGCGTCCTTAGTTATATGACTATACTTTGGGGAAATGAGGATTTACATTCAGTACTAAGAAAGATAAAGAAAAATGTTATAAACTATTAATACTATAACCAAAACCTCAATTTAAATCAAAAAGCTTTACTTATCACATTAAATTTTTCTCCCATCACAAAGTGAACTTAGTAGCAATAATAACTTTCAAATATTGGATATTATTATTTTAGTTTGTAATTTGATTTCTCTTACTTTTGGATTCATAATTTATTGTTAATAATTCTCAAATAATTTACAAATTCCTTTTTATACATTATAAAATTCAATTAAAATTTTTATTGGGAGTTTATCAGAACCTTTGAAAAAGTTAGAAAGTAATAATAAAGCAACCTATGAAACCTAACACTCAGTTATCTGAGATAGAGGAAGCAGGTATAAAATTCAGAGAATATGAGACAGACGTCACCTTCCTAGAAGACTTTAGATTGCCTGTTTAGGGTTAAAATTTAGCATGATTATAAGTATTAATAAAGAAATTAATTATACACAACTTATTTTCACTTTCTTATCATATTATGGGGTTTAATGAAAAGTCGGTGATAAGAGTATAGTTAATGGTACAAGGTTGTAGTAAGTTTGTACTTAATTTGAATCTTAATTCTAGCGAATAATGAAAATCTTAATTTTCAAGTGTATTTAAAAAGGTATTTATCATTTTGAAAAGTCTATTTGTAAGCTATCATGCAATTTTTGACCGAGATAAAATGATAGATTAGTCAATTATAATAAAATTAAAATAAATAATTAGGTCCTATCTAAATATTATGATTATTTATAGATAGAAGTGTTATTCATACGTATAAAGAATTTGTTTAAATATAATTAAAGTATTGTATCATAAATTTTACTTTTATTTTATTAATGTTGATTTTGAATAAATTAATAGTTTAATATTTTTCTCTAAATGAGGATACTCCTTTTGAATAGACGCACAAGCAAATGATATTCTTCCTGTCTTCTGATATTTAAATTTAGTTTAACTTCTGTTCCTCTTAAGCCATTAAAATCAGACTAATTTAGCTAGGATGTAAAGGACTTGATAGGAATTAGCATGAACTACATCAATAACTTTTACCTTGAGTTTGAAAACAAGAAGGACGCTTTCCCAGCATTAATCAATCTAACCTAGCTTAATTATGGCAAATATAAATGCTTATTTCAATCATTAATTAATTCTATTTTAATTTACTTATTCATTTTATATTTTAGTTAAATTAATAAAGAATGTGAATATTATCCTTAATAACTAATATAAAAATAGTAATTTTATTTTTGAGAAAATGAGAGAGTTAGTGAATTAAATAGATGAGAGGCAATAATTGACTTTCCCTAATTCATCGATTAATATGATTTTTTTAAAAATTCGAATGCAGAAAGTGGTTTGCCTTTGAAATAATATATTTGATCTAAGTCAACTTTCATTTTTCATTAAAATTAACCGCTCCTACTTTTTAATTTTTCCCTTTTTCAACCAAAATTTTTTAGTTCCTATTTAGTTAAATTTTTAAAAATGAAGAGCTTTTTCGGATTTAAAAAAAACCAAAGCCCATTTAATTTCTTCCCTTTCCAAATACTGATTCCATTTGAATTTTAAAATTTAAACAAAGCTTTCGGGAAACTAAAAAAATAAAGGCTACTTTTTTTTTCCCAAAATTCTAAAAAAATTTTTTTTTTTATAATTTTAAAGAAACCTTTTCCAATTCAAACCCAAATACCTAACCAGCTCGCTACTTTTAATTTCTCCTAAAATTAGCTAACAAACTATTCTAGATGTGCCTATTTAGTAATTTTAATAATGCAAGAGCTTATCGGAATATTCATAACTCTTGGTGCTTTTATGAGTCTTCTCAAAAAGTCTTTATTGATGAGTCAGAGCGAATTTATTTCCTCAACATTCTTAAATAGAACTACTTAAATTAGGCTAGTTTTTAAATAACCTTCCTTCACCTTTCTAAACTAAAAAATAAACGTCATTTTCTTTTAATCTGTAATAAAAACAGATAAAGCTTTTTGCGAAAATTTCACATGTCTAAGGGTGCGATCCTGAGTTCTTTATTTCGAGAGGCAACCACTATGCTTGCATGTAACTATCAAATGACATTCATTGTTTTAATAAAATCCAAATTATAAATAAGTAAATAGTTAAGCCTGCTGATAAATTAAGGATTTTAAATATTTGGATATTGCTTCATTATTTCCAATATTAAAGCCTTCATGGAGACAAACTTAATTAAAGTTTAACGAAAATTTAGTGTTTAATTAATGATAAGTCTGTTTTAAATAAATTAAACTAGATTATTAATTTTGTATGGGGCCAGAAGAAGAGCGAGCACTTCATAAACTCTAACTTTGATAATGAGCAATTTAAATAATACAGTGACACTAACCAAAAGCAAATATCTAAAATGTCTGAATATGTTAAATTGTAAATTTTCGCACAGAGCTATTGTAAGATAGTTTTCAACAATTTTTGCTAACATTAACGGAGATACCTAATGACAAATTTACGCCTTTTTCTCTAAAGCTCCAGTTTGGTTGTAAGCAAGGCTAGAAATTACTTTAGATCACCAAAATTAACCCATGCAGCAATAATAAGCAAGTGACTACAGAATAAATGGTTCATATGAATATTACTACTGGGATGAGGAATACAGAATGAAACACAGAATTATTTCAACGAGAAAACTCATAACCTTTTCACTACTCCACACGTTTGTCACTACATTGTTCATTTAAAACTTTTTCTCCTCCATTTGAAAATAAGTTATATTAAAATACTGGTACTTTAGTTAAACTCTTTCACTCTCTATCTCTGCATTATTTTTGAATAGGAAGGTGACTGGCTAAAAATTTATAAATTTTATTTTTCCAAGTACTTCTTCTTTATTAGGCTAAATTAATGAGATATTGAGTATATATATATACAAACTTTTTAAGTTATTTTTTTTAATTTTTGTTATTATACTGTTTTATATGATAATTTTATATCGAAGAAGATGTAATATTTGTTAGGAGAGAAGATTAGCTCATGGATAAGGACAAGGATTGCATTAACTCTAATTGATATAATTATAACAAATAACTCTTGATAAATAGACAACTTTAAGAAAAGAAAATACCAACAAAAACATAAACTCTAGAAAATACAAAAAGGCTAACAACCGTAAAAATAAAATAAAATAAGCGAATGTTAATAAGCCCTAAATTTATTACAATCCATTCATTATTGAAGACTTAAACTGGTAAAATTCTCTTAATGTAAGAAAATACTTTATTTTAATATTAATTAAATTCAATATCATTTTAATTCAATCAAGTCTATTTTTATTAACAATTATTTTTTCAACATACAAGAGAATTTAATACAGAATAATGAATTTAGGAAGCTGATGCCGTTCAAATCTATCATAAAAAATAATATAATATATTACTGTCTTAAAAATTAATGCTTTTAATTTTAATGAAGAGGAAGGGCGGAATATGAATGACTTGTACTACATTCTTTTTGAAAGACATTTATGCTTTCTTACTATGTATTAATTTCACTTACGGGATAATTTTATTTTTGAATAAAAAATTTTAATTTCAAGATCTTAAAAGATGCAATTTGTTGAAATCACTTTGAGAGTGTAAAAACTATTAAATTGTTCAATTTATTTCTAAATATCTTCGTTGTTAATCTGAAGATGAGTTTTATTGTTATAATAGTCTACCTCTTTGTCTTGGATGATAGTCTTCGCATTCTTGATGGTCCGAATGAGGTCTCTCGCTTTAAGAATCTAGTTTTTGATAATATAAGTTGGAAATCAATTCAAAATAGAAATTAGCAAAGACTAAAATATAATGGGAAGCAAATCAGTGGCATTCATTTTTCTAGTCTCAAGAAACTATAAATAATGCTCTTCTGATGCAAAGGTTTTTATTTAACGTTTGAATATTATCTTAATTTAAATAGTGATTATAATTAATCAAAATTAACTCTAAAGCCTCCTGTCCATCTTTATTTTATTGAAAGAGCAAAGTGAGTTCCAAAATTTAAATTAACAGCATCACAAATTTTAATCAGCTAACAAGATCTCTTAATCTATGTGTTTTTTTATTAAGGATTAAGTGAATAATCAAAATTTTATCAAATCCTAATTAAAGTAGACATATTAAAATACATCAATTATCTTTAAACTAAAACTATATGATACCTATTGATTATGCAAGGCGAGTCTAATATGCAAAAACAAAGGATTAAAGATAGGTAAGATACAATATATAATACTATAATGAAAGTTAATTCTTTAATTTTCCCTATCTTTTCATTCTTTATGTCATTTTAATATTTATTCAACTAAATTAGCTAGGCTTATAAAGAGAAATAAGTGAGGTAAATAGTTGGTTATAAGAATAAGATAAAAACCCAATTCTTAATTAGAGATGCGATTAAGGATAAAATGATTAAAGATCAATGATTGTGCTAATAGAGATTAAAACTAATATTGATTGGTGTTTGATATTTTATTTAGAGATTTAATTAAAACTCTAATGTTTAATTGGATTTCCCTTTAAAGATTAGTGATTAACTAATGGGGTCTCTAAATTTAATTAAAATATAATTTTTTCCTATTTAATAATTAAAATGTATCATACCCAACTTTTCTTATCAAACCTGAAAGCATTCTCATTGACTCTAGTCTCTTGCTTAAAGACTAATAAATAAGTATTCTTATAAACCCACGATTCACTTCACTTATTATCTTTATTAAAGATCTAAACTTTATTTTATATTGAAGCTATAAGTTTCAACCATAAATGAAAACGATATCTGATTTTTACCCTTATAAAATAAAGATCATTATACCTTAAAATATAAATATATAGTTGGAATTTTAATTAAAATCGGTGATTGGTTAAATAATAAATGGCGAGTTGCAAAATGGTGAAAGTTGAAATATCAGATTCAGCCCCTGATCTATAGCTTGTTCGATAGCTTATTAAAAATAATATGAGTTTCTCCTTTAATCATCTCCAACTAATTATCATTTGTGAGAAGAGCACGTATGACAAGAATGAAAAAATAATTAGGTAGATAAGAGTGATTAACTTCTTTAGTGGAATTACGATATAAAACTTAGAAGAGATTTAGCAATGGCACTCGGGGTTTTTTATGCTCAACACTGAAGAATGCGGTGGTTACAACACTAGATTCAGGTAAGACGCAAAGTTATAATTTCAAATAACATAAACTCTGAAAGCAATTATTATAGGTCAAATAGAAATAGGGATCGTGAATAAAAACAGTCTAAAATACAACAGTGGGGAAATACAAGTTTTTTTTTAATTACGAGATGGAATACAAACAATATATGAAACGTGAGCTGCATGTGATTTACAAAGTGCAATTGATATATTTCCTCCATTATGCATTGCATTATAGGTTGAATATGAATACATGATCGTCGGTGGGTATAACTTAGAAATACATGCTGATTGAGTCCTTTTTGTGTGATTCATAATATATTACGCTTTAAATTAAATTAACTCTTTATTTAAATGTCTACTACAACAACTACTACGACAACAGCATCTACAACAACAACATCAACTCCTACAACTTGAAGGTGGCAGCCAAGACATAAAAGTCAAGACATGTAAGGTATCCTCCGATCACAGAGCTCATCTTCGCTGGAAAGTACGAAGAGTACAAAAGTATGCTTCCATTTGCGTGCTTTTTAAAATATCCAGAACAAGAGTTTCAACAGATCAAGCAAAACCTTCAGGATTACAACATCAGAAAGAGTTTACTCTCACTCAACATACAACTGCTCAAGGCGCAGACACTAAAACTGAAAACAAGACTGATGGAGTTATAAATGGCAATTACAGATGTCTTTAGCGGGAGCTGACTCCCTCATTAAATTTAAATTAATAATGTTTTTATCACTAATTTAATATATAGCACTTTGTTCATGAACTCTATCTTCATTAGGTTTTGATTACCCTCGATCATGTATTCATATTCAACCTATACTTTGTGTAGAATCACTACCTATTCTATTCATTGCAGTTATTTGGTTGGCTAAAATTATTTGTCATTATTGAATAGTCTGCATTCTATCATCGCCAATATTTATTCCTTCTATGTGATGATAGAGTTTTTTGAAATGAGGAGAGAAGGAGATCATCTATCTTTGTAGTAATTAGTTACGAGTTGATGATGAGTTTATTTGACCTATAATAGATGAGATGCAGAAGCTCCAGCACAAGAAGAATCCTCCAAACAGTGTGCTTGACAGTTAGCAACTAGTATAAGAGTTACATAATCCAAGGCATGAAATAAATCTCGATGCAGTACCTTTTGAATTTGAGGGAACTAATAGAAGTAGTTTAAAAGTAGAGGAGCACTAAGATACTCATAGAGGCACTCCACAATCTGCAAACAATAATGATGAAATAAGATCACTCTAACAATTAAAATAACCAATTGAAATATATTTCATTATTATTTACCAAAAATAATTTACTAAATGTATTAAAAAGATGAATTTCTGAATTTTAAGCAGACTAGTGACACTTTGGATTCACTATATTTTGCATATTTTTGCAAGTTCAAGCAAATCTTACATAGTTTTCTGTTTAATTTTTGAATGAATTTTTGCTAGCATTTCTAAGAAGAGTCGAGATTGTATTACTGAAAAATGCATAAATCTCCTTGAACTCTCCCCAATTGTTCTCATCTACTTTCATTGAGATTGGCGGTTGACTTATATTCAGCTGCTTTAATTAGTGAATAATGCTTTCATTCTCAGTGTAAAAGCGTCTTCATGTTTAATAGCTAATATAATAATTATATATAAAAATAACTTAATTACATGAATAATTTTAGATTTTAAATTAATTAAGATTCTTAAAACTAATTGCTCTAAGTTGAAACCTTGTTAAGTATCTTAAATAATAATTAGAATATTTTAATGGTTAATGAGGTATTATTTATTATTTAGGCATTCTTGATATCGTTTACTTTGTTTGAATTAAAGTAACATAGGTAAGATATGATTAGATGATTGAAAAGAGTTTCTTTCAAATGTATTGATGAATTAAGCCAGAGGCAGCAGAAAATATTAAGGTAATTTATATATTTCATAAATAAATTAGTAAAAATGGAAGTCCTGACTGAAGATGAATAATGGACCACCGCGCTACCTAAATGCCTTGGGAATAGTTATGGCAACTTCCATTGTAAGCAAACTTACTTTCGCTGAGACTTATTATGTGATATCTAAATAAGTTTAGCGTATATTTTAGCATCATCCTAATGGTAATGTATACTTCATAAGTGGTATAATCAGAGCTAGTAATGAAACAAACGTTAGTTCCAAGGACTCAATGTCATTTCAAGAGAGATCTGCAATTGCGTTACCTTCAAGAATGAAAAAAGAAAGTAAAGTCTAGAGAAAGGTAAGCCATAAGCTATTTTTAATAAAGTTTGTTTAGAGTGAACTAATTAAATGCTATTCAAACTAAAAAAAAGGATAAAATTTGAGAAGAACAAGGAAGAAAGCCTAAATAAATTTGGATGTTTTTTAAATTGGATTGAAAATAATTAAAAGAAAATTCATGCCCAGTACATTATGAATAAACTTTCTAGTATTTGTAAAATTCACAACTGCGATAATTAATTCATATTCATCCTATAGTCCAAATCGATAAATTAATTTAAGCTATTAATAATTATTCTATTTTTGTAATTATTAATGGAGTGTGTAAGCTGCTAAGAACAGCCATTTAAAAGCTAGAAATAAGCAATATTTTGTAATTTCAACAGTGAAAATAGTGGCATCAGAATGCCCAAGGGAGAATCATCTACATTCTCACAAATCAAGCTATGCTCTCACTCAAAGATCACAATTAAAATTACAATTCTTGAGAAAGAAATGGCTTCTAAAAAATGGAGCACACTAAGCAAGGCCTATTTGATTAATACAAGGTTCATATAGTTTGTGTTTTTTATAAAATAAATGTTTTCACAAATTAAAAAAATTCTTCTTTATAAAATAATTTTCGATTCTTAATTAAATTATGACTATAATAATTAACCTATCAGTTATTTTTTTTTTTATTTTTTATTAAAAATATCTAAAAACTTTCAAAGATAAATAAAGATTCATAAAAAATTAAAAATGAAAATTAATTTAATTTTTACATATCTATAAAGTTTTAGAAAAGCAAAAAAAAAATGTATTTAATTAAATAAATTTTATTTTGAAAAATATGTTGGTTGGCCAAATTTTTTCTAAACAGCAGTGAGATGAGTGATCTTAAAAAAAAAAATTAAAATTTAAAAATTTTTTTAAATAAAATAAAGAAAGCAAAAATAATTGTAAACTTAACAAAAAATAGCAACCAAAATTTTATTGTTTTTTTTCCCATTCCCTCACATTACTGAATGTTAGGTTTCATAAAAGGGCTTGATTATGTTTCTCAAATTTTTTGCAAAAGATTATGATATTGCATTTATAAAATTTCTTAAATTTGTATTTCTACTTTCACACTAGAAAGGTTTTTTTGGTTCCATATGCATTTTTATAAAAAGGGGCGACTAAAAAATACTGGAATTAAATTAGATTTTAAAATTAAAATGGAATAAATAAGAGACAGTTGAAGGTTTGCCATTTTGAATAATTTTTAAAGGAACAATTGGGTTTCCCGGGTTAAAATTTTAAAAAATTTTTTTTCCCTTAAATTTTTTGGGGGGAATCTATTTTGGGCATAACCAAAAATTTAAGAAAGACGATGAAATAAAAGAAGGGTTTACAATTTTTGCGGGAAAATAGAGAAAAATAAAAAGATAAAAAAAAAAACAAAACATAAAAATTTTTGGGAATTTTTCAAGAAAAGTTAGAGAGGATAAATTCTTTTAGCCACAAGGAAAAATTAAATAATTTAATTTCTTGTAAAAAAAAAATTTTAATTTTTCCAAAAAAAATTTGGGCCAATTGAAAAAGAGGATGGGAAGCTCAACCAGACCCTAGTGAGGGTAGGTACTCAAGACTTAATCGGAATGTTCAGATCTAAACATGACCTCTACGAGTACTTCACAGAAATATATAATAAATTAATTTGAGTTAATCTTTTTAGTACCGCCAATCGAGGGAGTCAATCGAGAATAACTAAGATAGATCCTCAAGGGTGAAAATAGGTTGATGAAAATGAGAGACTTTAAAATGACAAAGGTGCTAAAGTATGACAGTCAGATTGATCTTGAAAGGGTAAAAAGATTATGGAGATCTCATACATACCAGATATGGATAAGTAGCACAAGTCTATTGGCCACCAGTATTTCTTAAACATGGTTGACACTCTTTATCAGAGTACATAATGCATGATTTTTAGGCTTCTCCAAAAAATGAACGTTTTCTCCGACGTCACTATGAAAGGAGACTACTTGCTCATCTCAGATGAAACATAATAGTTTTGAAAGTTTCCTTCTTTTAATTTAAAAAAGTCAATTTAAATTTAAATTTTTTAAAAGAAAAATTTGGGGGAAATCTGGGAAAAAATTAAGATTTTAAAAAAGGAAAAAAAAATGTTTATATTTCAAAAAGGGAAAAACCTTTAAAGGATTTTTTAAAAAATTAAATTTTTTAAAAGGGAAATTTATTTTTTAAATTAAATAAAAAATTTTTAAAAATTTTAAAATTAAAATTTAAGTCAATCTCCCTATTTTTATTAACTTATAACTTTCTCTCTGTATCGTCTTTGTAATTTGCATACGCATCCTTATTAAGTTGCTAAGGATTGATTCTCTCATTTCTTAGATAAGATGTAAACTTCAAATGCTTGTATTAGTTCTTTTCCAGTGAGAAATAGTTTTCAATCAGATTGTAATGTAGTGGTTAAGTAGGTGTAAAAATCATCTCTTATCTTGAGCTCATTACACAAGCATATTACTTTTTTACTATGATGAACTCGAAGGCTATCTAGCATAATAGTCACTTCTCTTCCATTAATGATTTCATGCTCCTATAACAAACTCTAGGAAATTGTCTGTATCTATTAACCTTTAGTATATGCAAAATATCTCCAAACCCTTTGATGGTGAAATGTCGTATACGACTGCGTAGCTCAACTGAGAGTGTTGCTTGTCCTACACAGATATTCTGATTCCAATTACTGTACTCTACTCGAAGCCTCTTAGCTAGTTTAAGCATTACTTCATCCACAAACAAGAGGTGGAAACCTTTCAGTAGAGACGACTGAACATATAACAGCATCTCTTACTCGCATTGGACTAGTCTACCTCTCTACAATGGAGTCTGAAACTTTTAAACTACAATCGCTTTTCTCTTGATCCAGTGTCGAATGTAAATAGATCTCAAGTGAAACGGAGAAAGCTTGAATTCTGGAAAGCGTCGATGAGCTAAACAACACACCACTCTATTAATGTAAGTCCACTCCAAGTATTGAGAGTATCACTCGGAGTGATGAACTCCTAACCTTCTTGAGGAAGAGAATATCTCTTTGCCGGATGCAGTGTCGAATGAGAAGGAATGAAAGAGCAGGTACAAATAATTTTTACTTCTGCAATTCTAATCTATGTAATTTAAGATTTCTAGTTGTAGCTGACGTAAATAGGGACCTCTAAGCTTGCTTGTCCATCTCGATATCGCATACTCAATATTAAATTCCTCAAATTTTAATATTTAGGGTCCCGACATCGTCCTTTTGCATCTTAGCCAATCATCTGTATAAGTTAGATAAATTAATTTTAGTTAAGTCGAACTATGACTATTTAAACTTTTTTTACTTACTTGCTTACTTTTCACCAATGACTTGATAGAGAAAAGAATGATTTGTTGAGTAACTATCAGTAGATTGGAAATTGATTTTAAAATTTTTCGAATAGATAGTTTATTTATGTCGAACCATTTCCATTAAAATTTCATTTTGTAGGATTTCGTTATTTTAAATCTGTAAAGTTAGCTGAATACATGAGAACTGTAGACCAATATGATGTACTGATTGAGTGCTTAATTTATTCAAATTATTCAGGTAGATTAAATCTTTTAATTATTTTAGCTCTCTAAAAAAATGTGAACCCTCTGAGTCTTTTTAGTAATTTGAGCTTTTCTAGACCTTTGCACTATTTTTTTCTCAGATTTAAATTTTATTTGTTTGTTCTAGAATTTCCTATCTCTCTTTTTAAGTTGAAGTTTGCTAAAGATGGTTTAAGACTCGTTAGATGCTGTAAATAGAGCAAAGAATTCTTCCATCTAATTCTTAAAAACTCAGAGGACTCAAAGTGCTAAATGAGCACATTTTACTAAATGATATCAAATTGCTCAATAAGCTCAAAGGACTCAGAGGTCTCAAATTTACTTGAATAATGACTGTCTATCTGTCAGTCATTCTCATCCTTCTGTCCTCCTTTATTTTTCCAAATTCATATTTATGGCTAAGATCAATTCTTAGATGATTTTATTATTTTATGAAAAATATAGGATGAACATTATTCGTTGATAATTGAATGGTTTAACTTAAAAATAAAAGATGATTTAGTCCTTGCTCTATTATTTTTAACGCTTTAATTAAGGAATTATTTAAAAGTCTTCCTCAGCAACTGCAACCTCTGCAACATCATCAACTACATCAATGACAACATATTCGACTTCTAAAACTATAAAGTGACAGCTGAGTAGGCAAGCATCCAGGACAAGCATCCCCTCTATTTAATAGATAATTATCTTCTTTGGCAATCTCAAAGAGTTATAAAAGTAAACTGGATTTGATTACTTTTGAACAAGACCCAGAGCATGATCTTCACCATTCACAAACTAATATCCAGAAGGAATCTATACCCACCTTAAACATACAACTTATCAAAGAGCAGACACTAAGCTAAAACGTCAGACAAAAGTGGTACTCTTTATGATCTTAGAATTTAATTACTAGAATTTAAAATCTGTTTAAATTTGAAACATGTTGTTTTCAACTATTTCTAATTTAATATATATCAACTTATCTTGATTTGCTTATGCTTACCCTTGATCATGCTAAATACACATCCTATATTTCTTATTATGTAAAAATCAGTGAAATAGTGAAACTATTCAAATACATTTAGAAACAGGCAATATTTAATATTATGTTCGTGGGGTTTTATGCTAAGAATTACTTTATTATTACTTTTTAATAACGATAAGTTTTAATGAGCTTATGCAAAAATAGAATTTGTTAATTATACTCCTCTGAGCCTTCCTTGTGTATATTCTGTCATTGCATCCTTCCTTCTGTTTAAAATGTCATTCTTCTTTCCGATTGTGCCTCAATAATCATAACGTCTTATTCCAGAACTTTTGAATATTTGTGGATAGATCCCTTTACAAAGCTCTCCAATGTTTTAATAGCAAGTCGGAATTCTTCGCACTTCAGCTCATTCAAAACCCCATAATATGATAAGAAAGTGAAAATAAGTTGTGTATAATTAATTTCTTTATTAATACTTATAATCATGCGAGTCAAACGCGAAATTACTCAAAAATAACTACATGATCCATCC
>JAJKFJ010021039.1:0-26563 GCA_027382625.1 Tetmemena sp. SeJ-2015
AATCAATCAGAAAAGCCTCTCCAACCTTGAGCAAGAAGTTTTTCTCTTAAACATCTCGATGAATAAAATAATTCAATGCATATTTAATGAATATAGCCCAATTCGTGAATAGACCGGATAGCTCGAAACATGCTGCAGGCCAAAGTCTTAAACCTATTGATCGATAATTGATTGTTTAAACATTTTATTAAAATAATTATTTTCCTTATCGCTTTTCTATGGATTATATAGAAGCTCCTTTCTTTAAAATTAAGGGAGTTATTCTTCAAGCTGATCTAAATAGTAATATATTAAGATCCATTATAAGGATTGCAAAGTCTTATTTGGGGAGTTTATCTGGGTTGCTTTGCAGAAAGCCGTGGTAGTAATAATTTGGAACCATAGCTGGGCTTGTCCCTTTCTTTTCTGCCAGCTCTTTAAGTTTAATAAGTGGATATAATTTTAGTTTTTTGAGTGTGAGTGCATCTAAACTTAGCTATTTTTGTTAATTTTTTAGAACTTCAAACTTTACAGCAAATTTTTATTCGCTGTCTTTTACTTTGTAAGATGCTACATATCCCATAGATATATGTTTTTTTAAACAATAAATTTGGACAAGAATTTTATTTTTTTAAGATAAAATTTTTGTTCATTTTATTTCAAAATGCTGAAATAAATTTATTTAAAAATATATTTGTAGATTTTGGATTTTTTTATCTTTAGTTTCAAATCTGATTTATGAAGAAAAAAATGTAATTTTTTGTATGTATAAATAAATTTCTCCTTTAATCGTAATAAAAATAATTAATTCTTTAATAAATATTTGAATTGTTGTGCATTTAAAATTTAAGGAATTATAGATCCTTAGTGAATTATTTCGCTATATTCTAGCTTAAAGCCGCCTCTTTAAATATGCGCGGGCAAATTCTCCCACGTCTCAGGTCTCTCTTATTTTAATTTAATTTCTTCCTATAAGTATTTTATAATCTATTCATAAAGGATTCTATTGAAAATAGTTTTGTTTAAATTTTTATTTCAGAAATTGATACTTCTAATTAAATATATTGATTAATTTCATTATCTAAGATAAAATATTTTTATTAAGATTTCGTAAAATATGAAATTAGCATTTTAATAAATTTAAATGACAAATAGAGATATTCCATGGAATTAATTTAAATGTCTTATTCCATAAGAATCCAAAGCGGAAGTCCTTTGATTCAATTTGCAAATTATAATTATAATAAAATGCTAATATCCAATCCTTAAGTAATATAATCTTTAATTATTGATCAATAAATAATTTCATAGTTCTTTCAAAGTATTTTAATCACATATAGATCAATTAAAACAAATTTTTTATTCCATTGAGATAAAAGTGAAATGAAAATTTAATGAGGAATTTAAATGCGTACACATTTATAGCTAAGTAGTATCTTCCAAATAAAAAATTGTAATTCAAATATTGTTTCTGCGCATTTTTAGAAGATTAATAAAGATAGTAAATATTAGCGCTGCATCATGAGAAAAGTGATATTTTTAAAAAGGTTATGAACTAATTGAGGAAATTATGAACCTCATCCAATTTAACAAAATTATAATTTTAGCTGCAAAACTCAATTTTCCCATACCAATTTAATTAAGAGAGAGGTATCAAATTATATCTGCATTTCAATATTCATCAATAGTATAATAAAAATGGTAATCTCTAAAATTAACTATGGATAGACATGTTAGGGTAATCTTATATTTATCTAAAGTATATTTTTTAGATTAACGATGCAAAATTAGAGTATAAGCCCTTATCTCTCTGTGAAATCTTTGCCTCATTGAAGCACTATCATAATATGACATTTCCTAAAGTAAGAGTTTTATTAAAATCAATTTTTAATAATTTAAATTTGAGAAATGCAGCTTCATAAACTCGATTTTACTTCTTTAAGATAAAAATTAGTAGATTTTTCCTATAGATTTAGAATTGGAGCATCTATCATTATAAAAATAATTTTAAGAATTTATAAAAAATAATTAAATTAGATTTCTTATAAATATATAATTATAAAATTTTGAATTTTAGATACATTTTAATACATTAGATAACCAAAAAGAAACTTATGTTGCAATTAATTAAAAATCGTGCACTTCAATAAAAAAAAGTATTTATCACAAATTTTTCAAGCTCTATAAGAGTCCGTTATATACTTATACGCAATCCAACTACTTCATAGTAAAATCCTTTGAATTCATTATTTATACTTTAATTATCCAATTAATTCGTAGTGATAGCATCTACGCTTTTGAATTGAAGTTTGTTTAGACTTTCTAATTACTTTTTAAATCTTAAATAGTCGTTTGTTGATAGCTATAGAATTTTTCTTTAAATAATGAAAATAAAATTAATTTTTTTGGGTAAATAACTGAAATCTTTAAAGAATCTCATTTCAATCATAGCAGGTAGATAATTGCAGCTACTTAATTTTACAGAAAAATTAAGTCAAATCTTTAACTCGAAATTGAAATATTCTTTCTTATTAGTTCTAGTTATAGCTTATTCTTACATTAACCTCTATTTTTATGATTTAGATTTTTATAATTAAGAACCCCTCCATATTATTTAATCTTAATCTTTATTAACTTTAGATCTTATTTAGGGTAAAATAATAAGACTCTCATTATAAATAATTTACAATTTAAATGTCTTTAAGGTAAAATCATCCTTATTAAAATATAAATCCTCGCAAATATATCTCTTCTTCTCAGAAATGTAAATCCTTTGAGAGAGAGAGAAATAAATTATAGAATTAATCTAATGCATGGGCACCTTCCCCCTCCATTCTTTCCTTAGCATTTCATTAAATGTAAAACTCAAAAAATATTTAATATTCTTAAAAATTAAACAAGAGTCTATAACTTGGCTCTACCTATCCACGTTTTGAAGAGCAGTAAACGGAGCGTGCGTCTGAATCTAATGAGCAGCTTATAATTTAGATTGGAGCTACTGATGCTGCAATCTTGAGGCTGATTAAAATGTAGAGGACCTCAAGATACCCTTTTCTTTTTAAAGAGGATATCTCGCTTCTCCTACAATGGCTCCAATGTAGAGGCAAATTAAAATTTTCTGAAATTCTCAACATCTGTAGGTCCTTTAAATTATTTTATTACTTGGAAGATCTACAGCTGCCCAGCAGTAATGAGATAGAGTATACTTACTTGTGCTTGTCAAACTTTATGCTCATGAGGAGATCATTCAACCTCACACTTGCTGAGTTCTTGAAAATTAAGCCAAGTCAGGGTTATTTAGTTAATATGTTGAAGGCTCTAGTTCGGAGTATCCAGAATATGCATAACGAAAACATTACTCATCCCTTTTTCACGCAACAAACTGTCCGAATACTCATTGGTTACGCACCTAAGGTATTTCTCAGCTCATTTTAATATTCGTACATATCTAATCATGTATCAGAGGTATCCCTGGGCATGTGTTGCTTCTGGACACGGACCGAAAACTTGTTTTTTCATAGTGGCAAATTTCAAGCCGCGTATTGAGTATTCTAGATCGTCGCTTCTGTTTAATGAGGAAGCCATTACTTCGAGTGGCATTTAACAAATTAAAAGTGAAATTAGGGATAATGCAGGAACTAAAGAAAAATAACTGAATTAGGATTATAGAGACTTCCTCAAAAGACTAACTCATCCTTTCTATCAGTATCTCTCTCTGTATTAAATTTACAATCAGATCAACATACTAGTTTAAGGATGAAATTTTAGTATAATTATTTTATTAACTTTATTGAGTCAAAAATTTCAAGATTTCTGTTAAATCGACCTATTTTTAAAAATCATTATAACCATATTTTTATTAAATTAAAAAACGATTTATTTTTTATTTCTTGTAACTCCATATAACGAATGTTTTAAAATTTAGAAAATAAAAAATTTAAATGTGTATCGTTTATAATTACAGAATCCCCTTTTAGAATACAAAGCTCAAGAAAAACATTTATCTAAGGTCTTAAAATATTTTAACTTAAGACACAAGTTTGATTGGTAGATTAGAGCCTCTATATATTTTGTAGCTTATAATATTTAACTGCTTATAATTTGTATAAATTCTCATCTATCAATTATTTAATTTTAGTTTGAATTATCATAGATAAAACTTCAAATCTTTATTAGAATGTCCTAATCTTAACTGTATCTAAGGTAAAATTTACTCTATATTTTTATAAAATATTTTATAAGACATATTAAAACTCTAAAAAGAATAAAATTAATTCTTTTTAATATAGAATAAATTAAATAAATGAGAAAAATAAAAGGTAAATTAAATAAGTCATGTAATTAATATGTGATAATATGTAAGTATTCATAACGCTAAAGCTTAAAAATTAATAAAACTGAGATAAATATAATATTAAAATGGAAAAAATGAGTGGCTGTTGAACAATCTCAAATATTTTTTAAAATTAGATTAATGATGAAATTCTAGAATGTATTATCCTTGCAGCTTTTATGTGACAGTATATGTTATAAGCGACAAAAAATATTTTCAAGAAGAAAGCACTTCATCTTTGTATTACTTTTTTATTTCTTCTAAATATTTAGTGAATTTTTAAATTAATTTCTCTCTTATCTTCTTGAATTAGCTAAAGATAAGATGCATTTTAGTTATTTCAACTGCCATGAAGTGACACCTCTCCATTTAAATTTAGAATCACGGGGGCGGAGGCAAGGGTGTCGGGAAATTTAGTTGGTTTAAGGTCTATAAGGGGGAGACATAGTAAATATTTAATTTTTTATAAACAGATCTATTAAAATTAAAAATATAAGAATTAAAAAATTATAGCTTTATTTTATTCGTTGTTAAATTAGTAAAATAAATTTAAAGATATTTATCCCTGGGTCCATTAAATTAATACTAATTATACTTAAAACTTAATTAGTAGCAATACTAAAGTTGCTGCACTTAATTAGTAGCTGTTCAATCGCGTTGCAATGAAGTTAAGCAGCTATTTCTTAACCTTCGTTGACGTCGACATTACTACATGGGTTGTAGGCGCCACAATTTATAGTAGAAGCGGATAACTCTTACAACTTGGTTCAGTTCACAGGCGCACAGAGGGTGTTATTAACCAATCCCAGTGAAAACGCCGGTAGCTCAACGTGCCGACGATCGATTCCATAATCCCGTGATGTTTCCCGTATTATTTCTTTTGTGCAGTGTGTGGTTGGTCGTATATTGTGTTGGTATGCTTTCTAGGTTTCCGCATATATAGAGCCCCCACCCGAACTTCTGGTGTCTCATGTTCGGCTCCTCCTCGGTTCCTTCTTTGGACGCCAGGAAATCTCGCTGTCTCGTCTGCTCTGGGAACTTGACAACAAATTCGTTAGCCCCAACAAAAATCCCAAGAGAATAAAGAGATAAATCAATAAAACTATTTGCTGTGTCGATATATCTTTTGAATCCAATGACTTAAAAGATACGAGAACTGTTGGCTGGTGCGTTGCAGAATTCGGCCCGAATTTTTATTGTAAATTGATCCGATTTAATTTCTTTCTTACGGACGATCTCTACTCTGCTTACTAGGATTTATTAAAACAATTAAACTTTTATTTTTAACCGTTACACGCGAGTACCCGTAAAACGTAACCCGCTTTAATTCTGTTAATCCATTGAATTATGCGTCTTAATGTGGGTGACACGATGTTAAAAATTTCAGGCCAGCCCTCTGCTCAAATCGCACCACTCTCCCATTTTACCATACGATATGTTTCATCCTACAATCTACCAAGCCCTATTTTCCACACGGCCAAAAACTAAGACACAATCTTGCACTTAAAAAAGTACGATGTTAAAAGCTTAAAGGCTTCTGTCATAAGATTTGCAAATTAAATTTCATAATTATCAAAGCCCTGCACATTATTATAACCAATTCTATTTATTTTAAAATTTAATTTCTTGACTATTTTTTAAAATTATTTTAGAATATTGCAGATATTTGTATTAAATATTAAAGTTTTATGTGCTAATTTTTTTTATTGTAAAATTTTTCTTTATTATAAAAATTTTATTTAAATAATTTCCAAATCTTGATTGATTTCCATGCAATTACATTATTCACCGAAAGATTGTATAAAATAAGATCATAGATGATGTTGAACTTAACCTTCTTTATGGAGATATAAGATATAAATATCACAACAATAAGGTAAAGGCTAAATAATTTTTATAACTAAATCCAAATATCATGTGCTAAAGATTTTTACATACAAAATTTTAGATTATGACTTAGATTTTCATGCAAGAGTATTTGATGAAATTTAGATGATTGAAATAAAAATAAACTAAGTATTAATAGATCGAAAGATAAACTCCATATCAAGTAATTTTCAGTGTTTTCAAAAAGATTCTCATACTGCTTTAATTAGATAGTTCTGAAAGCAATTAGCAGTTTGATATATTATTCTAAGTTTATGCTCTACAAATAATTCCTCTATTTTTATTATTTTAAATAAAATTTGATATAAATAAACTTAATTTAGGGTAAAGTAATTTCAATTACAATTTATTTTTGTGTAAGTTCTATTTTAAATCGTTAAGATGTATTATAAATCTTATTAGCTCTCATTCCCAGATATTATAAATATAAAATAATTATTTTCTAATTCCTTTAACTTTACAAAAAACGACTATTTTAAAGAGACATATAATATTACTGATCAGAATGTTAAAGAAAATAATTGGAAATAATTTTCAACTTAAAAGTCCTACTATGTTTCACTCAGGTCGCACCATTTAATTCAAATACTAGGAATAATTTTGCCACAAATCCCTGATTTTATTCATTTTAGCCTTAATTGTCTTGAGAATATTTTTAATAAGCATAATTTAAATTTTTCTAAGAAGAGATTGTCTCAGTTGCTTTTGCCTCTGAGTGAATAAAGCAGAGGATTGCAGATATATTTTTTAATTACTTTATTATTTTGGTTACTATCAACTTCTTTGTTTCATTTTGAACTTATGCATTACTACCTTCTATAAGAAATTTCTGGAAATTTCCAGCCATCATAAAAACAAAATCACCTATCATTATCATCCCTTTTTAAAAAGCAGAGAACAATATTCCAAGAATAACCGTGTATTGTTTACTTTTTATTTATTCTGATTGTATTACCTAATTGAATTTACCTTAAATAAGAAAAAATACAATCCCATCATTAATAATATATGATTATTGATGGTGATAGAAAAAATCCCCAAAACCCCCATCTAAATCCCTCACCTATGTAAAGAGAAATCAACTTAAAATTTAATGAATATATGTCAGATATAATTTATTATGCAAAGTGGAGCGAGTGGATGTGGCGTCTTCTCCCTCAAGCATTCCGCTGTCAATTTTATTTTTTGATGGAGATCGGATAAGTGAGTGAGACATAATACTAGGTATAAGTACTTCTACCTATTTAAAATATGTTATCTAATACTATCATTTGCTTTATGATCTAAGTTGACGTTAATAATCTGTGAGGTAGCGTGATATTTGGGTTGTTTATTTTCTATGAAGCTCTATAGTTTTAATTTGGTAGTGGCAAAGCGAATGCTGAAAGAAGATATAATCTTTCTAAACATTCTTTCTAGATGTCTTGGTCCTATCCTTCTACCTTGGTTTTGCAGCTCCAAAATGACTTCCTTATGAGTTAACTATAAAATTTCAAAACTACACGAACACCCTATATTTCAGCAGTTGGATGAGATGTACTAGGGGAAAAATATATAAGAAAATCAGCTAGATAAATCTATATCTTCTACATTCTTTAATATAGATGCTATTGTATCTAAAGTTCTTGATTGATTATACCCAAATTGTCTTTATATTATAAAGTAGTTCGCTCATTAGTTTTCAGCCTTGTTTATATGTCATTTCATTCTTAATTTAACTGACCCAACTATTCTTTTTGAGTTCGCTTTCTCGCTTTAAAAGTAAATTAATTTAAATTAATTTACATATTTTTATTTAAAAATTAAGCATGAGATTATTTTAATATCTTATACAATATAAATCACATTCCTCTTTAAACAATAAGGTAAAGATGAACTGTGGTATTTGTGGATTTAATAGGAGATTATCTTTTATCATCAAATATATAAGGAGGAAGAGTAAGCATGCTGCTGCTTTATAATTGAACATTCCTTTGAGTGTTTTGCATGAAATTAATGGACTAGGCTTATAGTTCTGAAGTATTGTCTTAACCTTTAGGTTCAGCTGGCTAGTATATAGTCAAGAGAGGGTGAGAAATAAGTTTTTGGTTGGATTAATTTTGTGGTTTAGAGAGATAAAGTTTTCTAGTTTTAATTCCTCTGCTTGAGCTGGACTGAAGCTCTACTTGTCTCACATCTTAGGTTAGAGTATCCAACTACTCTTTATTTTTGGATATTATATTCTGTACTAGCTATTCCCTCTTAG
The DNA here is from genome assembly GCA_027382625.1 of Tetmemena sp. SeJ-2015. Classification (NCBI taxonomy): domain Eukaryota; phylum Ciliophora; class Spirotrichea; order Sporadotrichida; family Oxytrichidae; genus Tetmemena; species Tetmemena sp. SeJ-2015. The sequence continues at coordinate 8,445 of JAJKFJ010021039.1, forward strand.
GAGATTATTTATCTTTTTTGTTTTTAATTTTTAGAATAGCCTTTGCTGCTGTTATATTTTAGGGACCCATCACACAGAATAATAAAACTTAAGTGCTTTAATTTGTGTAATTTTAAAAAGTGTTCTGTAAATTAAACATATTTAGCAAAACCTTTTTATTTTAATTTTTGTCTTAAAAAATAGAAGAATGTAAATAAGTGAATCAATGCTCATACTCTTACTTTACTAAAATTTTTCATAACTTGATCGATGATAGGAAAGATAAATTATAAAATTGCTGGATTTAAATGATATATTTAAGATTAAGTTTATCAATCTTATTTTGAATAGTATCTTAATCTTTGTCTTCTCTTAGAAGAGAGAGACTCTTTCTTTGTAAGGTTGTTGGTTTATCTTTTTGTGTTTAAAAATCTGTTGATTGAGCTATAGTTGTTTTGTATTCATTATGTTTTTAATGAGTTGATGTAATTGGTTTGTGTTCCAGTTTTTCTTGCTAGTAATTGTCTAGGAGTTCAGCAATTTCAGCTGATAGCTTTTTTTGATGAGGTCTCATTGTTTTGAGTATGGTTGTTTGTTTTCTTTCTTCAGCTTTGCGATCCTTTAAGTCGTTATAGAAGTCATTGCAAACTTGTTCACCTTCCTGTCCATGGAAAACTAAGCCCAGAGAGTTATATTTAAGTGTGTCAATATCATGAATACCCAAATTTTTCCTAGTGTCTAAAAAATTTCCCTTTAATGCACAAAGTGCTTTTCGACAAGATTGTCTTACGTACTTTCCATTTTCCTTTCAATAAAGTCTATACTTTGCCTCTCGTGCAATCAACCAATATTCTTCAGTGTACTGGGAGTTGATTGCATTCTTTTCAACAAGAAATTATTGGTATTTAAGACTTTTGATCTTAGAGTTATCAGATCTGTGTTTGACAAAGAAGTCTTTGACATAAGGACCTATAGTTTAAATTTAAGGTTAACTGGATTGCTTTATTTTCTTTTTGAGAAAGCGAAGCTCTCCCCATCTTCTATAGCCTAATTGTACTAGTATTTTAATTGCCTTCATTATTTCTTCCTCCTCAGCTTGCCCTTATTTGAAATCAATTTCCCATTTAAGAGGGAGTGGTTTATCTAATTTAAAAGTAGCCAATAGCTAGATTTAACTAGGTTGTGATAAGGTCTGCTTCTTGATATCACTTTGAGTAGGAGATATTGCTGGGGATAGCGGAGAGTCCCCACCAGTAGAAGTAATTATTTGAGAAATTTTAACAAACCCAGAGGCACATAATGAGATTAAGTGCACTCTGCAGTTTAGTAAGAATATCCTGATCTTCGGAATTTGATTAGAGTGCGATTTTGCAGTTATTAGGGGTTATATATATTGGGTATCTATGCTTTTTTAATTATTCTAGTCATTATCATATCTAAAGAAATGTATACTCTTTGCATCTATTCTCATTTTCCTAAAAAGCTTATATATTTTGTAATTCTTACTTTTTGAAATTGATGGTTTTATTTTCTCTTGCATCAATTAGTTCATTTGCAGCAGAGAGTAATTCCTCAATGTAAATGTGAATATGTCCTTGATCATCTGAAATGTAGATTTAGTTGTAGTAAGATGATAGATATTTGCAAGAGCCTGCTATCCCACTAGAAGATACCAAATAATAATCAAATATTTACCGTTTCAACATCGGGAAGTACAGAAACTTTTCTCTGTCAGATTTCTTGCCTAGATCATACATTTAAGATAATTAATTTCGAGTTGGTTGTTTGTGGTCATAATGAATCCAATATTGTAGAGTTCAAAAGCTCCAACGCTTAAGATAGGGGACTTAGAATTGCTTCTATTTAGTCTTCCTTTTCTCTAGAATGAGTCGTATGACCAGACTTCCACTAACTGCTTAGAAGAATTTGCAATAAGGAAAATATTGAGATTGAAACTAGTGTAGCATTTAATAAATATGAATTGCTATAAGTCGTCTCCTGAAGGGATGCAGCTAACTAACTCTCTAACTAGTTAGTCTTCTATCTTTACTTTCTTGTTAGTGGCTGACTCATATTAGCAAAGGAATATTAAATTCTTATCTCTTATCTAATTTATATGATGAGAATAATCTTTGACTAAGTTAATGACTCTTATTCTATTGAGATATTCCTCACATACGAATATTTGTCCATGCCTTATATCAATTTTGATCATGACTACTTGCGAAGTACACCTTGGAAGTATTTCGTGCCTTTGCTGCTTCATTACGTCTATTTGGTATAATCTGCCATCAATGTCGCTCACTACCAAAATATTCTCTTCAAGAATTGCAAATGTGAGCTCACAATCAGAGTTACTCACTTTAGAAAGCATTACTTCCTGCAAACCATCGAGCATATTTATTAGTCGCACATCCTTCTTGTTAATTACAACTATCTTTTGCAAAGGCTTGCAATACTAAACATCTACTATTGAATCTTGGTTTCTAATTTCTTTTTCAACCAGTCCGTTTGCCTAAATGCCCCTATTCTTATCTAATCCAAGAAAATCTCTTATCAGATAGTAAAAATATTGTATTTAAGTAGGGGTCTTCAAATTGGTATTCAGTAAGTCTTCTTTGGAAATTAATTGAGAGGATGGTGAAAAGATGCATGCGGTTTGAGACTGAAATGAACTAGGCAGCGTTTAAATTAATTGTGTTTTAAGTTTGTACTGATGATAGCAGATGCATCAATAAAATAGTCAAACTTGTATGTCTGAACGCATTTCTTGTCTGAGAGATTCCAGCACTTGAGACACGCAGAGTCATCCATTGACATGAGCATGTTCCTTTCGTCTATTAACTCTATTGCGTTAATCATACTATTGTGGCCGATCAAAATCTTGCTAAGATTGCACTCGTACTTATTGGGAAAATCATAGATCTTGATATTTTGCTCATAACTGGCTCCAAACAGCATCTAAATCTCATAAATTTGAAAGTGAAATGTTTACTGCATGATTTTTGGAGTACTTGATAGTGTGGAGAGAGCTCTTAACTTCTACTTAAAACCTTGGCCTAAGTGAAACTATGTCCCAAATAACGAATGATTTGTCAAGCGAGCTCGAGATAAAGCCTTCTATCTCTTTGACTTCTATAAGGTATATTATTTTTTCCTTGTGGGCATCGCCCTAAAGTAATATTGGTTGATCAGATCTGGGGCTCCACAAGTGTAGCTGATTTGTTTTGTCAGTGGTAATCCACATCTTAAGCTGGTAAATGTACCACACTTGATACTGGAAATTGGGAAGGTTCGACTCTATCTTCCTTTCATACTTGAAGTCGTCCTCCACAGACCAGAAGCTGACAGAGTTGTCTCTCATTACCACTCCTAACTAACCTAGTAATCTTTTGTAATTAAATGATTACCATTTGCTGATCTTCTGCAAAGGCCATATCCAATATTATAGCGTCAAAGTTGTGGCTTTTGTGGTCTATCTACAGAAAAGTCTTGGAGCCCTTCATGAATCTATCGTACACGATTATCTTATCTGACATCTAGTCTAAACAAAGGATTGATCCTCCAAACAAGTTCTCTGCATAGAGCACTCTAGAAGAGTAATAAATTTAAATAATGATTCTTACTTCTAGATTCCATCTTTATGAGTTCTTTTGTCGACTTGAGTGAGCCTTTGAAGTACAGTCTTTTCGTTGTGGGAGACTGCATTGTCAATGGGCATGAGGATCTCACCATGATCCTAAACCATGTCGAGCAGTAGTTTATCTTGGGGATCCATGACATAAGTTTGCATAGCTCTCTTCTTATCGAGATCAAGTCCTTTTAAGCTTTATAGGTTTTTGTATGAATGATTTTGAATTTGGTCTGGCTGCTTGAGATCTTAATAGTTTTTGAAATACTCTGTCAATAAATAGTATATTTAATATATTGTAATATGTTATATTTGAGAATGAACGCCTTGTTATCTTGGACTATTGTTTCTGTGATGAGGACGTCTATGAACTCCTTCCAGTTGATAGACTTGTCATTTTCCTTCTTGTTCTTGACGACTCTTTCCCAGAGCCTCATCATGTGGACTGTAAGTAGAATGTCTTCGTACTTGTTCTTGTCATGCTAGAATGTATTTAGAATAGCGTTGACCAGGACATTAAACTAAAATATTAGGGTCTGAGATTTCTTTCTAGATTCTTGAAGATGGCCTCTAGGATAGTCATTGCTTTCTCATCTAGTGCTGAAATAAATGATACAAGTTGTAGATTGTGAGGTCTATCTGTTGGTCATTTGGCTGTTGAATGATAGTATTTGCTTTGTTAAAGCCTTCTTAGAAATTGTCCATTATAATAGTTGATTATAATTATAATAGTTTGATGTCTGGGAGAACACCAGCAAGTTTGGGATGGACTACGCAGTCGTCTTTCATCCCTAAAGAGTCAAAGAAGATTAATGTAGCCTAGAACTCATCAATGGTAGACTTGAAAGCCAAGATACTGCAGGAGAAAGCAAAGTTAATGAGCAAAACCAACAATTAGAATAGCTGCCTGTTAAATGAGAGATCTTACCAAAAGAGGAAGGATGTCTTTGCAAACTCAGACAACTAGTTTATTAAAATGAAAAATCAAGCTAAAGTTGACAGCTAAAACAAAGGAGTGGAGTTGAGGAATGAGAGGGATTAAGCAGCTGAGGAAGAGAAGAGAGTGGAGGATTAAGATGGGAAGGTAGACGATACAAAAATTAAATTCAAACTTGCAGAGAAAGCTCAAATTTATGAACAACTCATAAATGACAAGCAGGCTCATGTAAAAGGAAAGAATCATTTGGTAGACTATGAATAGAAGAGATGGGAAACAAAGGATGGTAAAGTGCATTAAGGGGAATAGTAAGACTACTTTGCTGAAATGACTACTGTTAATGATGTACTAGCCAGAGAAAGGAAGGCCTGGGAGGCTGCAGCAAGAAAAGAAATAGAGCATGTTTAGTCTGGTGGGAGCCTGGGACAAGTAATGTAAGGGCAAGTGAAGGATTCTGCTACAGCTATGATAGGTGAGGCCTTAGCTCCTCTTGTCAAGCAGAGATGGGATAATATACTTACAGTAAAAGAGAAGGAATACTTGCCAGAGGTAATAAGAGACAAAGCGAGATAACAAGAGCTTTTGGCACAAGCTAAATTGAAAAGAGATTAAGATAGAGAAGCTAGATTATAGTAGAAGCAATAACAAAAAAAATTATAATTTATGAAATTTTCTATAAGAGAGGCTTTTTGCAAAATATGTAACTAATTTTTTGTCTCAGTTAATCTTGTAAATAATTTCTAAATGAATTATATATTCGAAGCTTTTGAGTTATAAATGGTACCCGTAATTGTATTATTATCTCCAATATCTATTTTTCATAAGATATTAATCTTTTCACATTTCTAAACAATAATTGTGTGATAGTGAAGATTGAGGAAATGAAGAAAAGAAGAAAGATGGAGTGAAGTTATTGAATTAATTATGAAGATCAAAACATTTAAGTGTCTTCCTAGTTGTCTTCTGATCCAGTGTCATTTGTATAGTAAGATCTTTCAGGCTCTTATAGAAATTCCTTAAGATCTATCTATCTCTCTTTTCTATTTGTAGTATTCTTCATCCTTTCTTAAGCAGAGTTTCATTTTGTATAGCTTAGCGAATCATAGAACTTTCAGAGTATCTTCTTTAAAGATTATTCTAATCCTGACTTCGATAGTTAACACCTGTGTTTGGCACAGAAATGTTTGAGGGTTTCTTGTATGACTAATGTAGCTGATTTGTATAATTAGGATTGAACTACACTTTTTAATGGTAGGATGATCTAGTAGAGTGTTGTCATTTATCAAGTACTTGTCGCTTACACAATTCTCTATTCTGGTGAATTCCTAGGAGTCTGTCTCTAGTTCTTCTATATTTATTACATTGCTTTAATTTACCTTGATTTTACACAATATGATTTGAGAATGCTGCCCTCACCCCCACTGGCTAATTTGATTGAAGATACTCAAATTAAGGTTTTTTTTTTTTGGAAAGAAGCACTTTCCCTTTTAATGAGAAGAAGATTTGTCTTTTGATACATCCCCACTTTTCTCTTTTTATTTGGGCCCCCATATCTTAACCTTACAAATAATTAATCAAATTAGGTTTTTGATATATTTATAATGGAGCAGGATTATTTCATTTTACAAGCTGCTTGCTTTCTATTGGAGGTAGTTTATTCTTCTTAAGATACTCAGCCTTAATTCCTTAGACTGCTGACTAAGTAGCTCGGACATAGGATTGATGTTCATGGAAGATTTATATTCTTGAATTTGAAAGATTAGCGATTTATTAATTATAGCCAATTAAATCAATTTGTCTCACAAATTATAAAATAGAGAAGAGAGGAAGGCCGTCGGTGGGAAATGGAGTCAACTCAAACCTAAACTCTTAGGTGTCTCACAAATCTTCAGTTTAGTTATCCCAAGGTGATTCAGCCATTATCAATATCCAGTAGAATCAAACTATTTCAATAGCCTCTGTGCTAATTAATAGCACATATACTCATTTAATTTGCTTGAGAATTCGAAGAGAGGGGATAGAGTCAAGTTAGAAGAGGCAAAGCAAACTACCGAAATCTAAAGTTAGAGTAGAAAGCAACAATACTCCCTTAGACCTCATAAGGACAACCCATACACTAAGCAGCCCTCACACTCATCAAATAAGATCGAGGCTGCTTCTTAGAAAAGCCGGTTGCATCATAATCCAGAAACCAATGATTAAGCTGCCATAAGCTCTAGGAGCAAGCTAGAGCCATAAACTCGGTCGGCGTAATTATAATCAATAGTTTATTTGGTTATCTATAAAAATTATAATTTAAAACTTTTAAATGCAGTATTATTTATAAATAAATAAAAACCATTCCATATTATTTATAAAATATTTTAGCTTTGCAAATTTTTCTAGGAGAGCTTTATCTATATCGGACATCAGCTCTGCTTTAATACTTGGATAAAAATAGATATTTTCTTAGGAATACATATCTGTGTAATTGGTTATATAGAGATTTTTAGTGATAAATTCTGTCATATTTTTTAAACTAGAGCTGAATTAATTTGGATAATAAATTAATCAGGAAATTAATCTTCAACAGGAGGTAGAGGTGGCTCCAATAGAAGAGATGAGAGTATTTTGAAGATGGAAGAAGAGGGTGAGTAGTTTTCTGATAGCTCTCTGAGTCCGACATCCTAGATCCATTCAATGAGATAGAATGGGAGAGACATAAATTACCAATCATTCAATTAACTGGGGAAACGAGCAAGGCAAGAGAATGGATTGCATATTAATTTTACATTATTGGAAGTAATCAATTATATCATATTCAAAATTAATTTAATACAAATTACATTATTTTACCTTTTTTAAATAGAACTCTTTTTGGTATTCATCTCTGTAAGCTTGAGATTTCATTATACTTCAGAATTTAATACATTTTTAAGCTTGATTTGGCAAAATGAAAGATTAAATTATTAATCTATTTAGTGTCTATGGCTCTCATGGGATGTTTTTGATTTTATTGTTTTTAATTTAATAGGAAATCTAATCTTGAATTTGAAAAGGAGGTTGAGATCCTCCTAAGTTGCCTCTATTTCTATTTATAGAACTACTAATAATTATAGCATCATTTGGGAGAAGATCTCATTAAAAATAAGCAACAATATAAAAAATTTAATATATGAGGAATGCAGACACAAAAGTACTTAATACTCTCCTCAAGACAAAAGACTAATAAAACACCAAACCAACCAAGAAACAAGAATGTACAACTATATAACCTCTAAAGTGAATATTAACCAAGTATAGCTACGCATGAACGTAATAAATCAAACACATTTAAGTTTGAAGGAAATAAAAGCTACCTAATCAATTGCTATATGAAGAGAGGGACCAAATAATTTAACAACTAAAATATAAAAATAATAATTTTAACATCAAATTTTATCATCAACAGCATAGGACAACTCTTGACACTTGATAGAAAATAAGTTAATCTTGCATTTTGTAAAAATACTTTTTTTGATTAAATTCTGCAGTATATTAAACTTTCAAGTAAAATATTTTCTTATGGTTACCATCTGATAGAGTTTATCAAGCTTTAGTTATTTGTAGTGAGTTAACCAATAACTTATTGATTTTTTTAACTTGCTTCATTACAAAAGCTAAGCACTGTTTGGTATGATAGAGTTTTCGCCCTTGCTAATATTCCAAAATGCAGTGGAGATTTTAAGTTATACTGAATAATTCCCATTGGACATTTAGCGTCCTAAAAAGATCAGATTATCATCCAAATAGTAATTGGTGCTAATCTACGCTAAGCTATTTTAATAAATCTATAATAAAAAAAGATAATGAACGAAAATCTAAGCTTCCCTTTTATTGTTTTGGATGCAGAAGATAGAATAAGAGGTAAAAGATATTTCAATATCTATTGTACTATTATTTATTCTTATTTTAAAATAATTAAATTAATATAATCCCAATTGGCTACTGTTAATAAACTATTTAAATAGGAGTAATAATAATTAATTGATTAATTGATAAACTAATTTTGACTACTTATAGTATAAAATAGATTGGTGGAACTGACTAAGAAGTTCATTTAACTTATTAAAGAAGCCCCAGAGTAGTGCGTAGATCTGAATGACACGGTTGGTAAACTAGCTGTTCAGAAAAGAAGAATTTACGATATCACAAACGTCCTGGAGGGAATGGGATTGATTCAGAAATACAAGAAGAACAAGATAAGATGGGCTGGCAAAGACAGTATTCATCAAAATCACGACCACCAACACAATCACCATCAAAGTGGTTCTTCTCGAAGTGGATTGAAGAAGTCTAGAGCTGCATTATAATCTCAGTAGGATATAATAGCACAGGCTGAGATTGATCCAGCTTTATTAGATGAGGAGAACAAGCTTTAGCAGTAACTCAAATTCTTTGCAGAACAAGATAAGTAACTAGAGAAAGGGCTTTAATACATTCAAACACTCCGAAGCAAGTTAAGTGTTGACGAAGATTATGCAAAGTATGGATATGTCCATGTTTCAGACTTAGAAACCTTGCTCTACACTAAAAACAGCTTAAATGATTTTGAGGAAGAAGAAGATGAGTAAAATGAGAGTTTTGTTGCTTAAAACTAAAATAGAACTTTGAAATTTCTTCCAAATAAAAGAAAAAAGTTAGGGAATAACGGTCTTGAGGGATCTTCGATCCTTGAGTTTTCTGACTGTGAAATGAGTGACTAAGAGCCTGAGGTGCCTAACTTGATGATGCTGGCAATCCGAGCTCCTCCAGGAAGTTCTATAGGAAGACCCTCAGAACAACAGATGCAGCAGATGTATTAGCTTGCTCTTAATAGAAGAGAACATACTCGTACAGAGTAAGCTCATCAAATAAGCAGAATAAATTAAACCTTGAGAGAAGAAATACCCCAGAGAGAGGATTATGATGAACTGCTTAGTTACCTAAGCAAAGAGGTATCAGCTCTTTATCAGAACAGCAGCAGCTTCAATTAAGTCTATGTCTCGAAGCAACACTAAAACTATTGAGCAGTAACCTTCATTAGATGCAACTGATGAGCCAATATAAATCTATTACATAACAAATAATGGCTAATCAGAGGGCGAATAAAACCCTTAAGAGCTTTAAAACATAATCCAAAACTAGCATCTCCCAAATGAAGAGTAAATGCAGAACTCAGGATAGATTAATCATCTTGTCAAGCTTGAAAAATCTGATCAACCCTGGATGAAGTTTATCAACCATCAGATGAACACGATGATAATCATAATCATATAAATAGACATACATTACCTCATATGTAAACTCCCATAATAAATCACAACATTCCTCCACAGATGATGAATCTTCCATCTATCCCACCTTCTCCAATGATCCATCTTGGATTCAATGATTTTAGACCTTCAGCTTTGACAACTCCTTCTCGTAAGTTACTGAATTTTTCACAAAACCAAAATGCTCCTCATGGAAACAATCAGCCATAGCAGAGAACTGGTAATGCCTTCAGAGATCTCTTTGGTTCTATGACGAACAATCAAAACAATCAAATCAATTAAAATCATGGGATGCTATAATTAGACTAGCAGATTCAAAGTTAAACAAGCCTCAATTTTGACTCCAAGACTAGAAATATTATGATGAGTAAATTAACTTTTATCAATGAGCCCTTAGAAGAGAATAGGAAATAGTTTGATTCAGAATATGGCTTAGAGCTTAAGCGAGTTTAACCATGAGAGTTTCTAGTTCAATCAGGAGGATCTGAAGGATGCGTTGATGCTTTAGAGCATCGAAGTGATGTACGGAGACAGAATAAGTTGCGAAAATGTGGACGAGCCTCGCCGTTTGAATTAGAGCAGCTTAACTAGTAGCCCCTCTCCTCTCAAAATACCCAGGAAAAATAGTGTGCTCACTCATAATAGAAATCTTCCCACTGATTGAAACCATGACGGCGTCTTACAAGATGGTTAAATTTGGCCCGATTCTCCCGTAACCTTAAACTCGACCTATAGTAACTATACTAATATACAATCTCACTAACTTATTTATTAACCCATAGTAGTAGGATAATTAATTGCTAAAACTTTCAATCATTAGTTAATCTCTTAAACTAGATGCTAATTAAGTTAATAAATAGGGGTAATCATAAACAGCCACTCAATAGATCTATAATGATTTACTAATTATGAATAAAGGAAGAAGAATTATAATTAATAAAAAATGAACAATTTAGTTGAGCCACTCTCGCAAGAGCAAAAGGATAATCTCCACAAGATGGGTACGATTAATATTTAGTAATATTGAATTTAGGGTTAAGACCTTGGACTCCCGACAGAATTCCTGACTATGCAGATCCAGACAAGCCTTAGTGTAAGTTTTTATTTGTTAGATAAAGATGAAATACAGAAGTTTATTTTTATTTCTATAATGAATATCAATTTTAATATAGACCACGTGACCAGCGGTCTTCTTTTGGGTCTGTCCCTCGCAGGCAGATGGTACGCTACTAAGATTTAGGTCTCTAGATTCCCATTCACTATTTCTGCTTTCTGTAAAAATCTTTAACCAGTCTTACCTCAATTTTAATTAAAAAAACTGGATGGAAAATTTATATTTCACTAAGCTTATTTTAAGTGATATTTAAATATAAAATAAGTATACCTGTACTTTAGTGATTCCCACTTTTTACTTGCTGTCCATTCACAACAAAGAAAAGAGATTCACTTACACTGCTAACGAGAGAAAGAGCTTCGAGCAAAACTTAGAATTCTACCCTTGTCACCAGAAGAGCTTGGAACAGAGCACTCGGTACAAACAAATTAATTTTTCAACTTAACTATAGAAATCAGAAAGAACGAGATAATTACTTATAGTATTTTATTTTTGATCGAAGCACTCAAGGCTAAGCAACTATGATCATCTCTCTAAAAGATCAAGCATCAAATGCTGCTAGCTCTGTTAACTTTATTTAAACTTCCATTCGTCAAATGAATTATCAATATGCCAAACTCAATAGATCTTTTTGATGGAGACTCCTGATTTGATTTGACCTATCTCAGTGGTAGTTGCCTTGACCAGTTTTGTGTTTTGAGTTTTGAAGGCAACCTTTAGCTCCTTCTTTAACTTTCTCTTCTCCCTCTTTTCCTCCTTTTATTGCTTTTTCTTTTGCTTCTTGAGATTCTTAGCATCAGCTGTCTGGCCTTCCTCTCCATCTGCGTCAGAGGAAGACTCTCCATCGCTTACTATGTCTTCTTCTACTCTTTAGAAAGGGCCCTTAGCTTTGATGGCTTGATCCGCAGCTGGTTTTGATGAGTCAGTTGGCTAGATAATGACTGACTCTGCAATCAAACCGTCAACTGGGACCTTGAATTATTTATGTAGTTCTATCTTTGCCTTGGTTCTGACTACCCTAGTAGTCTTAATAACTCCAGGGTGGTTATCAGTGTTAGTGAAAGTGGTGAGGATGATAACTAAATATAATGGTATTGCAGTCCCATTGATTCTTTTCATCTTCACTATCATGGTTGTAAGGATCGTAACCCTCGTAGTCGCTTCCTCTGTCCTCTGCCTCCTTGTCAAGTATCTCATTCAAGGCAAGAGCCTTCTTTCTGAGTAATTCCCTATCTTCCTCAGTTTCTTCTTGCTCTTCCTCTAGTTAGACCTGCGCCTTAGGGCTTAAGTCTGGGAATAAGTTCCACTGGGGCATCTTCTGGCTTGAATTCTCTGTAGAGCTTGCGATCTCTGAGCTTTTGGCTTTCGATGAACTCATCTAGTGCCTCGTCAAGGAGTTCCTTTGTGATTTAATCTTCCTGGGGCTCATCAAGATCCACATCTCCAATTTAATCGTCTGCGTACTCATCCTCTAATACCTGCATGAAGTCGCAATTATAAGTTTTAAAAAACAGATTGAGTCTTGCTGTTAGCCTTCTCCTTCTTCCTCTTGTCCTTTGTCCTCGTCTTCATCTCCTTCTCCTTCCTCATCCTCTTGGTTATTTTTGGGTTGTCCTATGCCAAGCTGTTTCTTATATTTCTCTCTAAGAGCCTTCAAGTCCTCTTCTTCCTGATCTTTGACGATAACAACTCCTTTGTTTGCGAATTCCTTGCCATCTAATATTAAAACATCTTAATTTGCTAGATTTGAAGCGTCTACTACTACACTTTCGAGAGCAGGCTTTCCATCATTTGCCAGCATCAGGAAATCATCTTCTAGTTCGTCGTATTGTCCCACGTCGTCAGTCATACACAAATATACTGCCTTTTCTACACCATATAAATACAAATAGCCAAATCAAAAAATAAAATATAAAATAAAGTTTTATATAATGGAAATCACAAATGAAACAAAGCTAGAAAACATTCAGAACAATTTATTCAGTTATCTATTTGAAATAAACAGCAGGCTTACTAAATAAAACTATCATTTGTTTAATAAATTGTTTTAAAATCATAAGTTGCAGCTAACCTCAAGAATACTTCAATTCATTCATTTGGTTTGATTGGAGGCATAAAATTTATGTAATCCAGAATTAGAATGTTTATCTCAACTTGTTTAAGATATAAAGGAGCCATCACTATCACATTTAGATATATTGCTACTTTTAAACTAGTTAGATCTTATGATAATCTAACATCACTTTACAGACTCTCTCTAAATACTGCACATATAAGAACTATGAGGAATTTTAGAATAACCTTAATCCTTAAACTAGAATTAAGATAACTGAAAAGCTGATACTTTAGAGTTGTATCCTCAAGTCGATTTTGTAATAGAATTCAAACTTAAATAGCTTAAATAAAAATTGGTTTTTGAAAACGAACTATATATAGGTGAGAATTTAATAAAAAAGAGAATTAAATAAATTATAAAATTAAAATGGAATTTCGTCGTGGTAGATGAAGTGTGAAAATAATTATTACATCATAGGATTCAGCATCAAAATTTAAGAACTTTTCATCTTGCAACTTTTGTGTGGGAGCGCTAAATCAAGAGATAGAAGCGACTCAAGTTTGAATATAAATGAAATTGAAGATGATGAAGAGTGCGCATAACAAATCTCGCCGCTAAAAGGCGCTGTTGAGATTATTAAAGAAGAAATTTACATTAACTTTTTATTGGCTTACTAACAAGCTACAGATCGAGGGATGTATGTGATTTCAATTGACACGTAGTTGCTACTCTCCATTTATTATTTAAACCAATCACCTATTTTAATTTCCTACTATAATATAATTAGTTTTAACTGGTTTAAAATGAAGATGGTTTAAAGTTTTGGGAGCTCTATATAGATATGGAGAATGACTCTTGTGAATTAATGAACTTAATCAGAATATTGTAAAAATTGGAGCAATATTGTCAGTAATATGATCCATTGAGCAACCAACACATCTTCTCTTAGGTAATGAGAAGATTAATGGAGTACGCAAAAAAGAAAACTCTTAAATTAAAGGACAATTAAAGCAGAATTACTATCTCTAGAAATGAATGGGACATAATTTTACACAAGGTATTTAACTGTATAGAAGACAGGCTTGATAACCCAGTGGTTTGTAAATATAAACTACAAAATATATAATCCAAACAAACCAAAACAAAGACTTTAGAAGCATTTAATCAATTAATTCTTATAATAATTATTCCTAATTCATATTATTGATTAAAAGAAAACATCTCTCAAGACTCAATTTTAAAAATGTTTGGAGAAACAAATTGTGCATTAAAGACAAAAGATAAAACTTTAAAAGTGAAACTTAAATCAACCTAGATTTTGTCTCTAAGTCTGCACACTAGAGTTCAACTTTCTAACAAATAAGCTTTTGTAGTCTTAGAAAATTTATCCTAAAAGAAAGTGTTCTATGACAAAAGCTTTGTAAATATACCAATAGAGAGTCATAAATTGGTGCATAATACTGAAGTTTAGATAGGAAGCCAGCCCAAGTTAAAGATTTTATTCACAAATGGGCTTCTCAAAGGATTGAAATTCAAATTTGAAGCCTCTTCTTTAGAGGAATCGAATATTGATAAAGATTAAGACAATTTGACAAATAAAATAACAAAAAAGAAACATCAAGTGGGCAAGAAAGAATTTTAAATAGGAGGCAAGGAAGATAGATGTGATATTTTCATTTAGAACTTAAATATATATTTATGTATTTATTTATTTACTTAGGCGACTCAAAATATACAGTGGAGTACTCGCTAACCAAAGGATGGATTTTAACCGACACAGATAATATTTCTAAACTTTATTGGTTTCTGATGCCTCTAGGACATGCTGACACATAAGTTTATTTGATATATAAATTTGTAAAGTGATTGAGGAAAATGAATGGATATCATACTAGCTATTGTTTAAAAGTTAGTATAGAGACAGATCTACTAATTATTTATTTTCTATAAATGAATGAATCTGTTTTTGAGTAAAAGGTTGAGAGTAAATAAATTAGCAATATTTAATATTACATCGCTTTACTAGATAGTTTGCAATGGTGAGACAGCAGCTTGTGAATTAATTATTGTTTAGGGAGGAAAAGGGAAGAAACAGCTTAAGACAGACAGGAAGAAGGGAGTGCCGTTTAAGATGATGTTCAGAAATCATATGGACCCTGACTACTACGATCCCAAAGCTAATGATAAGATCTTCGTGCCAGATATGGCTTCAAATGTAAGCAGCTTTTTATTAATCAGAATTGACCATATTGATTGATTACAAATGAAGAAAGTAGGGTAGTATCATAAATTTGGGGGGGTGGGTCCGGCACCGCACGTGCGGCCTGGGGCCGCACATATTTTGCCCAGACCGCACATACATTCCCCAGATTGCCCAGACCGCACATACTTTGCCCAGACCGCACACACTTTGCCCAGACCGCACTTACAAAACCCTGAGTGCCCAGACCGCACATATTTTCCCCAGAGCACACATATGCTTTGATCGCATATTTCGATGTGACTCTAATAAATTTAGGGGTAGGGACGGAAGTGCACCTCCCCTCCTTTTATTAGCAAAAATGGTACAAATTGTCCATAGGCCGAAATCTGCCCAAAAAGTCAAAAAATTAATAGTTTTTCGTCTTTGAGATTCCCTTGAAGGTCAAATTTCATTATTTAAATTTTTTTAAAAATAACTTAAAATTAATTTAAAGTCAAATTTAACAACTAAAAATTGTTTTTAAATAATACTGGCTAAATTTATGATATAAGTAAAATCTGCACTTCAATTATTCTAAATTTTGCAGTTATTTATGCCATCTTCAACTAAGTTAAATATTTCCTCGAATGTATGTATTTCAAATGAATATAGTAAACTTAGTTTTAAAGTCGAGATAATTAGATCTATTGCAGCAGTTAGTCTCTTACTCTTAATTTAACTCATAGATAAGTTTGGGGACCCTTTCCTTGTCATCCTGTTTTTTCATGAAAATATTTAAAATCATGATATATAGCCTAAAATCAGCCAAAAACACCATTTTTTAGTCCAAATTCAAATTCAAAATGCCTATCCTACTCGCATTCTTTATTTTTGAGTTTTTTAAATAAAAAATTTTTTAACATTTTTTAAATTTTAAAATTATTAAATAGGACTTCAAAGGAAGATGGAGTTGCTGATGGAGCTAACTGGGAAAAAAAAAGGGAAAAATAAAAAAAGAGTGGTAGAAGCAGACTACGCACCGACTACGGCGACTACAGTGCTACTAGAGCAATCAAAGAAAAGATGGACTTAATCGATATTGAGGATGATTAGACACTGACAGCGACAAGAAAAGATATTCATGATTAAATTCATTTATTGATATAAATTTCTTGCAAATAAGCTTAAAGTTATTTAAAATAAATATTGAGTTTATTACTTATAAAATCTTAGAAAGATAGAAAAAATAAAAAAGACTTCTTTAATTATAATTTTTATATAGAAATAATGGTTGCAATAAATATAAATAGATTTATTTATAAATTTAGATTAACTAGCTTTTAATAGGTGCTTTAAGTAAGAAGAGAATTCTAAAGCTCTAAAATAAAACATAAAATATCTATGAGTTATTTTTTTTTAATTTTGAAATCTTATACTCATAAAGATATTGAATTTATTTTAATTAGATGATCTTTTATTAACAACTTGATCATGATGAATGATCAATTAGTGAGTATAAAAAAGAATAATCAAGTTCCAATCTAGAGATCAGGCTTAATTAAACAACTCAAGCATTATTAAATAGGACTTCCAGAGGAATATTTAGAGATTATGAATTAGAGTCATTTATATTATTATTGATTTAACTATTTAATACTCCCACCTGTCTCCTTCATAAATATGGGGTTCATACGGTCTCCATCGAATTCAGAGTCGGTACTCTCTAGACGTACTGACCACTGATCAGGGGCACACAGCTGATAGCCGCAAGAGGTCGCGGGAGTTGCCACTCACTGCACAGGGCAATGGCCAGGAATCCCTGCCATTAAAACCCTCCCTGACTGAGGGCGTGAGCTGCCGGTCACTCGGGGGCCTCGGGCGCCATGCTTTATAACTCTGTGGACTGGTCAAAGAGAGCGTGCACTCTGACTCCGGTGTCTGATTCAGGGTGCCTCATAGCTGTAGTCAAATGGTGGGTTATCTATAAAAAAATTACTAATCTTTGCAAAAAATAAAGGCTATTCCCTATAAACTGCCTTAAAGATAAAATTCTCAATTCCAATGTTCTAAAAATTTATGATAATTTCTCAAAAATAAAAAATACAAGTAGGATAGGCATTTTGAATTTGGACGAAAATTTGGTGTTTTTGGCTAATTTTATGCTAGATTGTTATTTTTCATATTTTCATGAAAAAAGTGGATGACGAGGAAAAGCCAGCCACCACTGGTTTTTTACCTATTTACAAAAAAATAACAGATTTTTTAGTTTTTTTAGCAAAAAAAAATAAAGTTCTTGGAATTTGGAAGGGAACTTCTCCTAAATTATCTTGGATATCATATATAATAAACTAGTTTTTTTGAAGAAGCTGAATTCATGTTAGCTCAAAGTGAATCGGTAACTAAAAAGGGATGAAATGGCAAAAAAAATTAGAGAAGTCTTAAAAATTAGTCTTAATAAAAAAAAAATAGATCATTTTTTTTAAAAATTTTTAAAAAAGAAATTTTAACTTTTAAGGGAATCTCAAAAGGGGAAAAACTATTAAATTTTTTTTACTTTTTTTGGGGAGATTTTTGGCCTATGGAAATTTGTAAACCCTTTTTTGCTAATAAAAAAGGAGGGGGGTGCACTTCCGTCCCCAACCCCCAAAAATTTTTTAGCGTCACATCGAAATATGCGATCAAAGCCTATGTGTGCTCCCCGGGGAATATATGTCGGTCTGGGCACTCAGGGTTTTGTTAAAATGCGGTCCCGGGCAAAAATGTGTGGGCTGGGCAAAAATATGTGCGGCCCCCGGGCCCCAGGGGCGGTGCCGGCCCACCCCCCCCCCTTTTTTTTAAATTAAAAATTCTGCCCAAATGGAATGACTCACTTTTCTCTCCCTCGACAGGCCAAAAATCAGTTTTTTAAAAAAAACCTTTTGCATTCAGATCTGAAAAAATAGCCCGC
>JAJKFJ010021040.1:0-21706 GCA_027382625.1 Tetmemena sp. SeJ-2015
AAGAGGATCTCTGTGCTTTAAATTGTCAAGCCGAGAGTTTTGAGAAGTCGGGTGGGCGTTTAAACTATCCACCTTGATGCTCCTCTTATGCTGCTCCAGAGAATCAAGAGGAGAAGAAACTTTTTGGATGCGAGTAATGTCAACGACATTTCGAATATCCTCAGAGCCTCAAGCGGCACCATCAAGGAAGTCCAACAAACCTAAGATCTATAATTTGAAGCATTAGAAAGTGGACGGTCGCTATCCCTTGCTCAATTCTTTGAGGGAACATCTCTCACTCTTGCTTTCCTCAAGAAAGGAACATGGAGAAGAAACACATGACTGAGTTCCGTCAATTGAGGATAAAAGAAACGTTAAATGGATGGCCAGCTAAAGAGGCAAGCACGATACCTTGACAAGGCTTAACTAAGAGGAAGCAGGGAGAGAAAGAGATTGAGTTCTATGGTTTCAGCTGCTCAAGCAAGAACTCCATGGCTGAGAGTTGTACTTTGGAGAGGAGTGTGTTCAAAAATTACCTCACCTTGCTGATGCGAAGCGAAAGAGACACCATCATTACAAGAGTATGCTTACAAGATCTTCTCTTACGAATACTTTCGTAAAGAAGGAAGAGAGAGGTCTGAGTTCGCGAACGAACTGACGGTGTTGAGAGAAGCGAGGACAAAAACTAAGTACGTTCTTCATCTTGCTGTGTTCTTATCGATTCATGATTACATCGCCATTCGCCTTCCTAAATGGAGATCACACTAAGAGAATTTCTCGCACGAGGCGCAACAAGTACTAAGCTTACTGCTATTCTCACTGACCTCGTTAGAGAGATCGGAAGGAGTTGTATGAGTTGGGATTCGTGCACAGAGATCTCAAGCCAGAGAGTGGTAAACTTTGAGCCAGTCAGAGCAACTATAATACACTTCAACAGAGTTGTAAGAAGAGAAAACATTAAGGAAGCATCGGTGCAAGGAACTCTACTTTTCCTAGAGACAGACTTGACTCAACGGTTAAGTGCAGTGGGACATTGGTCTATAGTTGCAACCATACTTGAATGCGATATGAAACAGAGGAAAAAACTACTAGTGTGAAAGTGAAGAGATCGGAAGAGTATTCGCAACAAGACATTGTAGATAGAACAAGGTATCAGAACCTATTGAAAAAAGTTAGAGAGTAATAATCAAGCCACCTATGAAACCTAACACTCAGTTATCTGAGATAGAGGAAAGCACTTAAAGGTATTAAAATTCAGAGAATATGAGACAGACGTCAAGGTCACCTTCCTAGAAGACTTTAGATTGCCTGTTTAGGGTTAAAATTTAGCATGATTATAAGTATTAATAAAGAAATTAATTATACACAACTTATTTTCACTTTCTTATCATATTATGGGGTTTTGGGGTTTTGAATGCCTTTACCATTTTTCCGTATTTCCCAGAGACGATCTAGTTTTTCAAATCCGTGCGTAAATGGTGTAGTATATCTAAAACAGGGATGTGGGGATTGAGAGATTCCAAAGTCGGATGAGAACTGTACCTCCTCCCAAGCAGTAAGCTCTCCTTAGATTAGAGTTAAGGAGTTACGAGGCCCTAGCAAGGAGGATTTTTGGTAAATATCCTCAAAGGTACTTGGCGAGTTAGGTTTGGAAGTATGCTGCAGTAGTGCTCTAAGAAACTGTTTTTGAAAGTCTACATGAGAGGTCTGAAAGCTGTCGAATGCACTACTCTTTTTACTTAATGGTGGTCTAGTTAATTTGCTAATCGAGTTGCGTGATTTTTTCCTATTCTAATTAATGCTGGATTTGATGTGGCAGATTCAGGTAGTCTTCTTGAGAGCTGACGATTGAGTAAGTATAAGAAGGAATTAAATATCGTTCAATAATTTAAGATGTGCGTAATCACTGATTCACTGATGTTATGGGCAGAAACATGCTTAGAGATTCGATTACACCTGTTATGATCGTGAATTATTATTCACTGTAGGGTTATTCTTTGATTCCTCTTAATTCCTTCCTTAAAATTAAAGAAGAACTCGTGTAGAATTTTTAAGAATTTTTTTACAGCGCAGAGCATATAGATGAATTATTTATAAATCTTTCCTTGTTAATATGATGACATGTTGAAAACGGTAGCATTTTAATTTAATAAAATTTATAAGATAAATAAAACACAAATTTATATTATAATAATTAGTTGTATTATAATAAACATTTTTATTTTAACTTTTAATTAATCAATGAGGCATATGAAGAAAAAAATAATTTTTGAGATGAAATCTTTTATATTTAAGTTCAGAATTTACAAAATTTATAATTTAATTCTTTTATATTGTCTTTGGAATAGGGATATCTTGTGGTTTTGGGGAAGCTTAAACCTTTTGCGTTAATTCCCAAACTATAGAAAACTTAAATTATATTTCATCTTATTTTTTTAGGAGTAAAATTTATGCAAATATTTTTTCCTAATTAAGATTAATTTTATAAGAATTTATATTCCTATAAGCTCATTTATATATTATTTGTTGATTAAATTCTAATTTTAAAAAGATATCAAATCTGAATCTTCTTTTAAATATATTTATGGCTTTAATATTCACGTTCCTTTTATAAAATTTAATTATATAAATTAGGAAAATGAATTTAAAATAAAAGGATATAAATATGTTTTTATTTGAAAATACGAATAAATATAGGTGAGAATTTAATAAAAAAAGAGAATTAAATTAATATTCTAAAATTCAAGGATTAAGTCAATAAG
The DNA here is from genome assembly GCA_027382625.1 of Tetmemena sp. SeJ-2015. Lineage (NCBI taxonomy): Eukaryota > Ciliophora > Spirotrichea > Sporadotrichida > Oxytrichidae > Tetmemena > Tetmemena sp. SeJ-2015. The sequence goes on from JAJKFJ010021040.1 coordinate 2,742, forward strand.
TAAATGAAATACTTTTAGCTTTAATTGACTTTGTGTCTGCTTTAATTAATAATTACATTTTAAATTATTGATGGATGATAGAGGCCAGTACAAGAAGGCAATCAAAATCATGATCACTAATGCATATGCAGAAAGCTTTATTATGATACTCAACATTGTCATACTACAGTTGCCAAGATAAAGAAACTGAAGCAAGACAGATAAAGTCAACTCTTACGAGCTAAGCATACTTTTCACAACCTGCTCATTCTCAAAAGTGATAGTTTCTAAAACTAAGCAATTAGTAATAAAACAAGCATTTTGGAGCACGCTCTCTCCCTAAATTAGGCTACTTTTTGTTTTAAATGCACAAAAACCCCTAGCTCAAATATTAAAACTTTCACGAAGAGGATAACTTAAAATCTCTATTAGCACAATTGAAATAGGAGAGTGGCAAAAGATCATATATTGAAGAACTCTCACATGTATTCTAACAGGCACATACTCTAATTTAAAATAAGGCATAACTCATAATAAAAATATCAGCAATTAAATTAGAGAGTCCACCAATCTGTCTTTGTATTATTTTTCTATTTCACACTGATTAAATTAATAATAAATATTATAATATCGAAATATGCGGCAGTTGAAGTGTGAGATTTTGTGCTGAAATTATTAAATTTTAAAGCAAAATTTTAAAATTTTCATTTGTTTTTCTTTTTAAAAAAAAAAAAGGGAAATTATAAAAACCCTAATTTTTTTAATTATATCAGAAAGTTTTTTTAAAATTTAATGAATTTTCTTTAAAATTATTTTTTAAAAATTTTAAAATTAAAATAAGCTATTGAAGAAATTGGGGTTTAAATTTTTTTTAAAGTAAAATTTTAAAAAAAAAATTAATTTCCGTTTTGTTTAAATTTTAACTAAAATTAAAAATAGTTAAGGGGTGCAATCATTTTATTTATGAATATTTTTTCAAATTTTTATAAAAAATTTTTTAAAAATTTTTTAATGCTAATCCCCTTTTTAAAACAAAAAATTAATTTTTATTTTTAATTTCTTTTAATTTAAAATAATGCCTTTAATTACGTAGAAGGTATTTTTAATTTTGGGAAAATTTTCTTTTAATAATTTAAAAAATTAAAAATTTTTTCCTTTTAAAAATTTAATTTTTTCCCCTTTTTGAAAAGGTTTTAAATCTTTTTAAATTAAAAAAAAATTTTTATGGTTTAAAATAGTAATAAGATTAAGTGATATTGCTAAAAGTGTTATTTATCATTTCAACTCTGTCCAGAAATTTTGAATTAGCAGTTATAGTTCCAGCTACTCCAGGAGAGGATCAAATTTTAATTTTACATTAAAAAATAAATTTTAATTCATTTTAATTCTTTTATTATTTTAATTTAGATTACACATTAAAAAAGTAATTTTTTTTTTAAAATTTAAAGTTATTTAATTGGGCAACCTTAAATTTATTTTTGGGAAAAAATTTAAAAAAAAATCTGTCTAACTTAAAAAGATAAGATGAGCTGATTATTCTAAAATCTTAATTGACCACTAGCTATTTATAACGACACCTTTATTAAACCGGCTGAAATACCCCATAACTAATTTTAGTTGCTTAATTAGTAAGAAACTTTTGGCGTTTAATCCAAAATTTTAAAGTTAAATTTAAATTTTAAAAAAATTTTTTTAATATTTTTTTATTGAAAAATTAATTAAAAAAAATTGGGGTAAATTTCTGAAGTCCGAATTGGTAATTACAAATTTTGATTTGATTAAGTAAGTCCTCTTTTCATTTATATAGTTAAGTACGCCCCCCGCAGACTCAGCGTACATAAATAGCTAATTTTTTTTTAAATTTAAAGTTTTAAAATTTTAATTTTAAAAAGGGAAAAATTTTTTCCCCCTTTTTTTTATAACTTAAATATAGGACAAATAAAATTTTGATAATTAAAAAATTTATTTAAGGCGGATACTAATTAAAGATATCTTTTTTACTGACTCTTATTTTGAATGAGCCTCTTCCTCGTACTTAATCTCATTAGAGCTTTTATTATCATTATTTAAATGATTTTTTTCCCTCACCTTTTAGTTTCTGCCTTCATCTTCTTAAACACTGGGTAGAAATCTTTATGGAAATGGAACTCATCTTACCTAAATCTTTGAGTTATCAGTTTCTGACTTGACTGCGAACCTAAATCATATACCTATTCTGAAGCACTAAAAGAACTTTAGTACCTCAATCACAATTTCTAGAATCGCTTGACTTGCCTATGTTATCATTATAACAAGACTAGTTATGAGTTTAACTCAAAAGCAATTATCTTAATTTTGGTAAAGAAAATTAGGTTTACTTTCTTAAGCTATTTGTGCATATCTGCAGCCTTTAGTACATTTATTGACCCAGTTCCATTCAATATCTTATCCTTTCATTTCAATCAATAAATTATATTATAATCTTAAATAAGCTAATTTAAGGTTGTTAATTCAGATTATAAAAAATTTAATTTTAAGAAATATTAATCACCGATTGCACAGTTGTGTTTTACCCATAGTTTATTTTTTTATAATAAAATATTACCCAATAGTTTTTAAGAAACATACATATTAAATTAGAGAATAAATTATTAAAGATAAATAGAAATTTAAAAAAAGATTATTCTTTATTTTGAATTTTAAAAAATTAAATTTTTGGGAAATAATCTATTTAAAGAAATTCTCTATTTTTAGGAGATAAACTGTCATGACAAAATAGTTTTAATCTAATAATCTGCTGACAAATTTTAAAATAAAAATAGTTGACAACGAATTTTATAAATGCAAAATAAAACAGTGCGAAAAGAAATTAATTTAATTACAAACAAATACAAACGAACCATAAATTTTGAGAATATATATTTCTTAGTTTTCTGTATGTTATTATATTTTTTTTCTATTCATGAATTGTTTTAAGTTTTATAATCGCTGCTTCTTCTACTAATTGGAGTTTTTTAATTGGATGAAAATCTCCCTCGTAATTGAATTGATTGCATTATGATCATCTACTTTATTCCTCCAAATTTGATGATGGTAAAAATTAGAGATCATCCTGAGTGTGTCATTAATTCTTCTAACTAATAATTTTAGAAAAATAAATAAACTCTTTCTTGGAATTAGAAGTCGCTTAAATGCATATATTAAAAATTGGTGATCTCCAATTTCTATTTTACTTTTAAAACCAGCTTGGGTAGTGTATTTTACAGTGCCATCAAGTAGGTTATTAAATTAAATTGATCACAACTTAATCTTGAAGGTCGATTCCCAATATTTATCCATTATAAATATATATTTTCAGAATAGATTTTTTAGAAAAGGATTATATTATGCCTTCAGCCTCGATTTTTCAAAAAATATCTAAGTTTTTTAATGAAAGGCCTGGACGAATGAGGACGAAGCTCTTGTCATCTGTATTAAAACTTAGTACTGTAAGAGATCCTTGTCGGCATAGCATTGCTATAAAAGTTAAAAAAAAAGGGAACGTTCTAGACAAAGATGACAATTATGGATGGGTTTGAAGATAACTCTCTAAAGTTCAGCAAAAAGAGTAAAAACAGTGGCTACTTACTGTAGAAACCGCCTTCCTAGCAAATAGTAAAGATCGTATAATATCATAAGCCGATTTTTGAATAGCTCATATTAATATTTTAATTATAAATAATATAATCAACCTCTTTATATTTTTTAAATACATTTAAAGATATTTACTTTCCCTATTTAGATAGGATAGAAATGAAAAATTGTCTTTCCATTGATTGTTATACTCTTAATTTTCAAAGTTTTTAATTTACTAATAGAGATCTTAATTATTAATTGTTTAGTCAGTTTTATATTTAAAAAGAGGTATCCTTAATTATTTTGATACTAAGAATTTTAAAAAAGAGAGAATTTATTATTTTAGTTTTAAATTATTTATTCCATTATAAATAATTGAATTTTTAATTTATATTTTAGTAAATTAATCTCTAACGCAGAATAAAACCCTAAATAATATAAGAAAATTGATGGTTACATTTTAATTCATCTACAGAAATCATTAAACAGTTTTAAAAAAAGTTAGTAAACTATAAACTTTAATGTGCAAATATTTGTAGGATATGTATTTCCTGTCAGTTTGAGAAGGATGGCAAAATTAAATGATATTTAAAAAACGACTTAAATTTCCTTGGTTTGGCATACTTAATTAACAATTATGTAATGATCCATTAAATTTATACATCTATCTGCTTTCCTTTAATTATATAGTACTTATATAGAGCCCCAGATTCAGTTATCTTTGTAAAATTTCTAGGAGAAAAACAAAGAAACAAAATATTCAAGTCAAATTTAGACTGCTCAATTAAGTTGTTGTTAACTAAATTAAAGATAAGAAAAGTTAATCCAAGCCATGAAAATCAAAGAACAAAATAAAGAAGAAGGAGAGAGAAAGAAAATATTTTCACAAAAACCGAAATTTTAGATTTTAAAATCAAATCTCAACTCATTCTAAAGAAATGCTATTTATCTTCAGTCTATAACATAACTCTCATCAAATTAAGCAAAGTAAAGATGCGGATGATCACTTCTCTATTCTCAATGGCAATATAGTGAAAGTCTGTAAGAAGTGTTATTTTTTAAATAAAATTAAATTATAATTTCTTCAGATGAGTATTGCATGTTGAACAAGTATTTAATATTTAGTAATGAGTAAACTTATTTTTACTGCTAAATGTAATTGAAGATTATTATCAATTCGAAAAGTAGAAATGCTCTCTAAAGTCAGATTATTAATAATTTATAATTACGAAATATAATCGCCTCTTGTTTTAGACGATAATTCTAAAACAAATACTACATATAATATTTTCCAACTAATCCCTTCTATCATGCCATTGCCAGCTTTTAAATAAGGAAATATGGTTTTAGGTCTTATCAGCATCTTTTAAATAGAACGAAGGTTCTTTCAGTTCATAAGCATTACATTTAAAATGGAGCAAAAGTCCCATACCAAGAGTTAGAAAGAATATGATATAAAGTATCATTTTAAGTTTAAATTTAATGAAAATAAAAAGTTGAGATAGGTAAAATGGTTAACTTTGCTCAGGTAATTTCTAGATTTTATAATGATTGTCCATATTTATGAAAAAATTTTATTCTTATTAGATTTATAGAAAACAGAGCTTTAGTTAAAATAGTTTTGGTTTATAGACAAGAATTTAGAAGTTAATTAATAATTAAAGTTAAAATAGAACAGAAAGAAGACCCAGAACTGGCGAATAAAAACTTTTAAGAAGCCAGACTTAACTTTAAAAAGAAATTTAAAATAAAATATTACAATTTATGTTTACAAAGTCATATACTGCCGAAGATCTAAAGGAAGATTATTGAGAAGGCTGACTACAATTTCTAGAATTCAATGAAATCCAGTTAAATTATTTCTTTCCTCTCTCTTCTTTGGAAAGTTTTTATTTTGATTTAAAATTCTTCACTTTTTTTCATCTCTAGAAACAATAAATTTTAATATAAATACCATTCCTTAGACTTCTCTTCCAATACTTTTAAAATTCTTAAAAACTAGACTTTTAAATAACGTTTTGAGCACTTTCCAAAAGAAGAGAGAGGAAAGAAATAATTTAACTGGATTTTAACGAATTCTAGAAATTAGTACCTTCTAAATAACTTTTTGATCTTTGCATCGAAGAATGATTTGTAAAATAAATTGTAATATTTTTTTTTAAAATTACTTTTTAAAGTTAAGTCTGGCTTCTTAAAAGTTTTTATTCGCCAGTTCTGGGTCTTCTTTCTGTTCTATTTAACTTTAAAAAAATTTAAATTATTGTCATAAACTTATTTTAAGTAAAATTCGTTTTCTATAAATCTAAAGAATAAAAATTTTTCATAAATATTGGAATCAATTAGTTCTAAAATTTAGAAAGTCAACCATTTTACCTATCTCAACTTTTTACTCTCATTAAATTTAAACTTAAAAAATCTATTTTTCTCACAAGTAATTAATTTTCATTTTGATTTTAAAAATAAGAATTAACTTATTTAATAATACAATTATTTTCTGATTGAGTTTAATAATTATATTTTGGGGTTTTAAATGTTGAAAAGGTATTGTATAATCACTTTACAAATTTAATTAAAAAATCTGCAATTATTTTATTTAGTTAATATTACTTTATTAATATTTTTTTTATTTTTACATTTTATCAATCGTAGATAGTGATACCTCTTGCTAAAACAATATTTAATGGAAGCAACGATTAGGGTCAAAGAAAAAAAGTTTTTAATTACGTAGGATCGGTTTCTATGCATCAAAAGAGACTTCCGTAGTCTCCCCCGTTTTCAGGGATTCAGAATATCCCTTAGTAATTGATTGAAATTTTTTCAGGTCCTTTTCTGATTAATAAATTCTCAGAAAGAAAAAAAAGTGTTTAGAGGTATTTTTTTCATTTACCCAATTTGTGGCTGCGACACTACTTTAGCATTAAATGTATTACTTGTTAGTAAATACTATTTTTGAGATCCAAATAAAATCTTTCTACTTGCCTTATTAAAGTATTTCTTTGTCTTACAAATTTTTTTTCTACTGCAAATCCCTAGACCTTTTTATTTTATTTATTACTATATTATCAACTATATTTTAGATTAATTAACTATTAAAAAGAAAAACCGTTAACTTATATAGGATCTCTTATTTAAGACTTGTCCTTATTATCCATTTCAATCCTCAAAATAATCGATACCTCAGGCTAAATTATATTATTATAACTTATATAATTTGTATTAAATTTATGAAAAAAATTCTTCTTATTTTTCATTTGCCAAAGCCATTTTCTCATTTCACTATTTTCCCTCAAGAATAAATAATTTGTGAATAAATATTTTTAATTTAATAAATGATTATGGCAATAGTATGCACTTTCAAGAATAAATTAATATTTTAAAACAAGAAAGTAATAAATCCCATGAACTTTGGTTAAATTTTAATTTTTAAACATTTTTGAAAAGAAATAGTTCATAGTTTTTGCAAAATTTATTTTATTTTATAATTTGTGTTATAATTGAGTTAATGTTAGTAAATTTAGCTACTCTCGGTATGCTTATCATATTCGCTAATTCTGAGATGTGATATTCTATAATTTAATTTTAAATATTTTTAATTTATTTAAATCAACAATTAAAATTTTTTATTTATTATAACCAAATTTAAGTCTTAATAAACCTTCGACACATCTAATAGATAAATTAAGATAGGAAAATTAATTATTTTCTATAAAGTATTTTAAAAATATAAATGCTCAATATATGCAATCGGAGGAGCAAACCATACTCTTAATTAAGGTGTTAGATTCTAAAATTAATTATAAATTCTGAGTAGTTTCTCACTTAAAATATCGACACTGCCTTAGTATCATTTTTATATAAACACTAATACTTTAAATTTAAAATATTCTATTTAAAGAAAGATTTTAGTATCGATTTTATAAGAGCAATAAAATCTTTAATAATAATTAACAAAAAAATATTTACACAGATAATTATTGATGGTTCTCTATAAAATAGTTTTTCTAAATGAGCTGCCATTTCTTGATTTATTGAGATGAGATATTATTAGCAATCAATATTAAATGATTGATTGAGAAAGGGGGAAAATGAGAAGAGAAATCTAGAATATATAAAAATATAACTATGCTATTTTTTATAAGAGGAAGATTTAATTGAGATTTGAGGTTGCTCGCTAATAAATAATTTGATTAATATTAACAACTATTTTATAAGTGATTATTTAAATTCAGAAAATAAAGAGGACAGAAGTATTTACTATACTAGAACCCATTGTCTACTTTAGATGTCCGGAATTCTTATTTAATTTAACAGCTTAAAATATGTTTTAAACCTAAGAGGATCCAAAATCATTATGTCTAAATTAATTTTTACATTTTATTTTAGAGAAAGTGAGACAGGGAGAGAATGAATCCACTGAGTATAATAGAACTATATTTTGTAGTACCAGAGGATGCAGAAATATAATTTATCAAATTATATCCTTGCAAGCTTAATTATACTTCACTCACAATTTATAGTGCATGCTTTAAAGATAGTAAAAGATAACAGACTCTAAAATGAAGATAATGAATTGCAGATTATGTTCTATTGCTGCAATTTTCTTTTTTAAAGCCATTTCTATCTACAATAAGAGCAATTATCTTTTCTTGTGTAATATCTATTTATTTATGAGTAAATAGCTTTCAATATACAATTAGCTTCTTTCCTCTATTAAAAACAGAGATTTTGAATAAGTTTATTTTGTATGAGTAATTATAATTGAATTAATCATTTATTCATTTGTTTTTATTTAAAATAAAAATTTGTAATTTTTATTTATATAAAATTATATCCTCTTTTCTAGTTCGTTTTTAAATTTTCTTTAAAATTTTTTTAAAATTGAGTAAAAAAAAATTTGAAAAAAATTTTAAGAAAAAAATAAATAATTTTTAATACACTTAGTTTAAATTTTCTGTACTTGATGCCTATTTATATTTATTTAAGTAGTTAGTTATTATTTTTCATAAAATTATATGAATCATTCAAACAGTTTTATATTTTACCTATTCAAATTAAGCGATAGAATTTTGATATTAATATTTCTCAATTACAAGCAACTTTCATTTCATCTTTTTAAAATATAAGAGAAAACATTTTCACAATGAATAATCAAATAATCGATAAAACAATTATTATTCTAACTTAAAGTCAGAAAACATTTCACCATATCTTTTCAATTTCTGTTTCATAAGGCATGAATTAGCTAAATTTTACTACACAGTGAATATAAATCATATTAATTTTAAATCAACCGATTGAGGTTTCATCACATCAATCAATAACTTTAGTTTTTATATAATTTTGAAATAATTTTATTTTCATAATATTGCCGAACTCTAATTATTACTAAACTTTGATGGATTCCGCATATGCGGAATATTCAAGTCCTTAAAAAATGCAGATTCCGCATATGCGGAATTTTTAAATTACCTGTCGAAAATAAAATTAGTTCCTATAACTATTATTTACAATACTATATGGATTCATAAAAAAATAATTTTAAATTAAAGTCACAAAAATATCAAAGCAAAACTAAAGATATTTATTTTTAACTCAGAGATTTAAATAAAATTATCAAATTTTTTTGAGTGGACAAACTTTTATTTCCACTTAAAGTGCTTGCATTTTCATTTAAGTAGGTAGTTACAATAATTTACTTAACCCTTTTAAGCATTATTAAAATAATTCCACCCTCTCATTCACTTCTAACATTGGTTAGAATTTTTATCATTTTTTTCCTCAATTTTTCTTCACAGTCATTTGAAAAGAACATAAGCAGTTCACAAGTTTCATTTTAAAATTGAGCAAAATAATTTCAATATATTTATTGAAGATGAATAGTCTTACAAACAAATTTTCACAGTTTTTTAATATCACATCCTTATTTTGAAGACGTATAAAGAATTTAATCATAAAAAATTTCTGCTTTTCTCAATTCTTATTTTAAAAATAAATAAATAAATAAATAAGCAAGATTATTAGAGTCATAAATGCAACCTGAAGTTTATAGATAACTTTATGAATAATAGTTATTAACTTTTTTAAATATACTTATATTATAAGACGATAATTAGACTTTATCAATAAAAATTAAAATCACAAGAGTCTAAAATTATATTTTCGGCATAATATATATTGCTAATCATTTGCAGTATTACTTTAACGATAGGTTTAAACTTTTCTATTTTCATGAAATGTTGATTGCCACAGATAAAAATGTGTTTTGAATTTCTTCTTTACATAAATGAAATTTTCCAAACAAAATTGGACCATGATTATAGAATCACAGAGGGTATTTTTAACAAATTTTTCGACATTAGAAATAAAGGTCTTTTAGGTCTTTCAGACCAGAAAATATCACAAAAATCACAAAAAAAGGCTAAAAATCACAAAAAATTGATATAAAATCACAAAGTCCAAATTAAAAATTACAAGCTCAAAATTCTAAATTTTGACTTTAATAGATGAAAGTCTATGAACTCTATTTTTGAAACTAGTTAATTAAAGCTATTTACTATATGAATTCAGCAGGATTAAATTAATATCTTCATTCTTCAAATAGACTTCAGAATAATCAAATGAAATTTTAAAAAATGATGTGGACTGAGCTCGAGAGCACTCACATGAGGGCTAATTTGATGAGAGTATAATGAGAGTGGTTCCTCAAGAAAAGTCTTATCAATTCATAACCAAACAAGATCTCTTCACATACTTCTCTGAAATATGTAATAATGCAAATAACTTATGAAACTTTTGTCTAAAGTCAAATATTTGAGATTTTATTAAACTTATTTTCATAGAAAATAAAAGAGCCTTAAGCCTCACGAGCTAAGCAACTTATGTATTCAAGGCTATATAAAAGAAGCAGAATCCTCCACTCGTTGCATTACTGAATATAATAAAGCCCAAAAAATTATGCTTGTGAGTTTAGAAAACTCTTAATAATCAATCACACGCTCTAATTATCGAAACTTATGTTCACAACCAAATGAAGAAAAAACTATCAAGATACTTGCGTTAAATATCTAAAAGTTGATATTTAAAGTTTGATTAAAAAGTATCTTAAGAGTAAATTCATGCTTAATAAATTAATTCAAACATAAATTGCTTTATTGTATAGTCAATAATATTAACAAATTATTTTGCAATGAGTTTCCGATATTTTTTTTCTTCATTTAAGATTGAAACCTTTATCTTCATTCTCTTGCGTTGATTTTTTTATTATTTTTAGCCAGGTCCCAATATAACTATTCTTATTTTTCAAAATCCAACTTTGGAAATTGGGTGGAATGGAAATATTTCATTAGGAAAAAGGAATTTATAAATCCTGAGAGAAATTTTATTAAAAAATTTATTTTGTGATAAGCCAACAAAAAAGCAATTCATAGTTGCAATAAAAAGTTTAAATTTTATATCCTGAAACTTTTTCAAAGTTTGATGGAAAGTTTTAACAGAGTCATTAATTCATAAAATATGAGTGAGGCCGAATTCGACTAAACAAATATAACTTTTATGTTTTGAAATCAAAAGGAGATTTTATGTTTAAAAAAAGAAAGTTTGGAGTATAGTATTGTATTATTAATAAAGTTTTTAAATATTTTACGAGTTCTTAATATTTAATTTATTTAGTGCGGATTTTCCGCTTAGCGGAATTCCGCTAAGCGGAAATAATTTGATTGAAATACTTCATTTCAAAAATTTCTCTTGACAGATAATATTATGAAGTGTGAGAGCTATATTAAAAAAAATATTCCTATTCATTAGAATGATAGATAAGTTTAAATATTTTAATCAACTTCTCTTAGTTTAATTAAAGATAATATATTTAATTTTAAGAATCTTTTGCAAAAATGACTAGGATGTAGAAAGGACCTTTTCTTTTAGATAAGTTCTAATATATCAAAAGGAAAAAATATTTATTCTTAAACTGAAAATTTATTTTGAAATTAATATATAAAAATCTTGAAACTTAATAGAGAAACTCTTGAGAGAAATGTTAATGTTGAGTACATGATACCTTTAAAATTTGTATACTTGTCATTCTTTTTGTATTCTTTAAGTGTAGCAGCCTTTTTTAATTTCAAATTAAACGAAAAATATTTAGATATATAAGATCAGCACAATCATTTCAATTTTAATTAATTTTCCTTATCCCTTAATTCTTAAAAATTTTGCTAAGTCATAAAATAATAAAATATTTTTATTATAATTAAAATTATTAAATAAAATAATAATTACAATTTAATACTATCCGGCACCCCCAATTTTACACTCATGGTTAGAAAGCTAGCTTTTACAATAAGTAGCCACTTTTATTAGTTTTATTACTGAACTTTAGAGAAGTAGCTTCAAAATCCTCTCATGTTTGTCAAGATCGTTCCCTATAATTGTGTGTGGGATTGTATGATCAGTAAATTACCATTTTTTTAATTTTTGTAGCAATTTTCGACCGAAAAGGAGTGCTTGCAGTACCAAGTTTTAACCCAGATGGCAAGTGCTTCGTCCTCGTTCGTCCAGGCCTTACAGAAGCAAATGAAAAGGTTTTGAAAAATGGGGCTGAACGTATAACATTTTTTTCTTAAATAATTTGAAATAAAACTGACTGGTAACAATTCTGGATCTGCAAGTTGTTTATGGATATTTGATCTATACAAATTAAAGAATAAAAATACATACCAATACGACTCAAGGAGATGAAGTACGAAAAATGACTAACATTATTTTTATTAGTTATTTACATAAGGAATTTAAGGTATCTCTTGGAAAGGTCCATCATTGAATTTTATTTCAGTATAACTATTTAATGCAATTTAAATAAACTGCATTACAATGATATATCCTCTAGCAAAAAAATTAATTTAATTTAAATTTTAAAAATACTTTATATTTTATTATTATAGAGATTTTATTATTAATTATATTTATAAAATACTGATTGATATGATATTATGAATTATAGCTGGAATTTAATAAAAAGATAATTAAATTATTAGTTATAGTGCAGAATTTAATAGATCATCAACATTAATAGCAAATGAAATTAATTAATCTATTATTATTTTTCGCTGAAATGGGAAACAATACGAGCACATTCCTTCCACTGCGCTGACAATTCTACCAGAATGACTATTTTTTTAGAAATCATTATTTAAAAACTCGATGGGTAAGTCTGATTATCATATATTAAATCCCATTACAAAAAGTTTGACATAAAAATTATAAAAAAAGACATTTAATCAACTTAGAGATATTTGAAAGCTTAATCTTTTTTCTTAATTTGTTTTATTATAGAATTCTCACTCCCATTTACTAATTTGGGTTTCTACAAACAACTTAGACAAATCTATCAAACATCTACATCTAAAAATGGTAACCATAATTGCAAATAATATACCTATATAGTTCGCATTAGCTAAATTGCAAATAAGGCCGCATTTTATTTTAAAAAAAGCAATTGTACTGTCTCTTGCTTTACTTTATCTGTATTTGTAAAAATAATTGATCACTCTAATTAAAAAAATTCTTTCCTATATTAAATTAAAATGGAATAAATTGTGACTGTTGAAATGTGTCCAATTTGAATAATGATTACACCATTTAATTCAGTATAAAATTCTAAGATCTATACATCCTTGAAATTTTTTTTTGAGAAATCAGAACAGAGTTATAAGCTACACAAAATTAGACAAAATTGACATTTGGACTTTGGTAATTCCGCTCATCATATCTCACAGCTGAGAGGTGCTGATGAGAGGATTAAAAAAAGAAACCCATATTAAATAAGATTTTCTATATAACAAACTGTAGATCAGAGTTTGAATCTGCGATTTTAACTGTCACGAAGTTGCAACTCTCCACTTATTATTTTAACCAATCTTTGTTTTTAATTTAATTATCAATTATAATAAAATTAATCCAACTTAAATCAGTGACTGGATAAAATACAAAAATGCGATATTATTTGAGTTTCACTCTAAAATAAAATGTTAATAGCGTATAATTTGTAGTTTTTGTTGATTTATAATTAAAATTATGTAAGAAACAGTCCATTTATAAAATTAAAATTAGCCAAAGAGTATAATTAAGAAAGTGACTTCAACGTACCAATAATCCCTCCTCACAAGGAAAAATTTATTTGCTAAGTTTTTTGGTTTATTAAAAGTAAGATATAAATAATAGTATACTGGCTTGAGAAGTCTTAAAACTCAGTTAGTTTAATATACTTACTCTAATCAAGCTACTAATAACTTGAAAAGTTTGTCCTTTACAAAGAGAGATTGGGCAGTTGCTAATTTAATTAAGGAAGAGAAGAATATCTTGCCTCATATAAGAGTGATTTAACTTCTATCAAATTTTTAATATTATTACAATCATTCATATCCGAATAAATGATTATTTAAATTTTTTTTTTTTTAAAACTTTTTAAAATTTGATTTTTTTAGAAAAAATTTTTTTTTAATTAAAATCGAATAATATTAAATCAACAATAAATTAAATATAATTTAAAAAACTGAAGATTAATTAAATAGAAACTGAAATTTTAAAAATTTAAAAATAATAATCTTTTTAAATAAAATTTATTTTTTAAAAAAGATTTTTAAATTTTAATTTTTGAAAATTTTTAACAAAAAAATTTTTAATTAACAGCGTAGTAGGATTTCGAATTTAAATGAAGGAAGTGACAAAAGCATAGAATTACAAAGGCATTACAGTTATGTTCTTCATTTTATTGATAAAAATATTATATTTATAATTAAATATTGGTATGTATTTTTAATCAGAGGAAATTTTCTTCAGGCCTATTAAAAATAAAGCAGAATTTATTAAAAGTTCTATATATCTTTCATTCTAATTTACAAATTCTTTTAATAAAATAGAGTTATATTTAAATATTTCAATGCAGAATTTAAAAAATCATAATACCCAAATTAATTATAATAGCCGATACTGCTAATTCTTGTTAAAAAGTAATATGATAATACTTATTTTATTCCGTTATTGTAATGAAATACTGAAATAAAATCATTCAAATGCTTAAGTAATCACGTCGAGTTCTATTTACTGATTTAATTTAATTGAGTACAAATTAGATTTTTGGTTTTCTTCAATTAATATTTTGCAGTTTAATTAAATAATTTAAATAATAAAAATTGGGAAAGTAGCGATGATATTCTGCATTATTTTTTATTAAAGTAGCACAATAATTATCTTATAAAAAAATAAGATTTCTTCAAAAGTCATAAAGAATGATTTAAATACTTCATTCAAAAATATTAAAAGGAAGATCAGAATGGATGATCGAGGGTAAGAACAATAAAAAGTAGATCAAGAAGAGAATAATATTCTTTTTGACTGTAGGGTAACAAAAGAAGCAGACGCGTGTTGGGTCAATCTTAAATAAGTGATTGGCAATACTTTTCATTCTTAATTAATTATTTGAAAATGGTCTTTGCCTTCTATCTATCAATTTTCTTAACACTATTGATTTCTGCCACACTCTCTCTCAATACAACTGCTCTTTCCTCATCTCCATTATCTCGTTAGTCTTCGATTCTCGACACATGCATTCATCATTCTCAATAAACTCTCAAAGTACTTATATCTGAGGGAAACAGAATGGACACTCAAAAACAATGCTTTAATTGAAGACAAAAATATAATAGAGAGGATGAAGGAGAAGTTGCATTGAGAGAGAGTGTGTGTGATCAGCTGACAGAGATCAATAGTGTTAGAAGAGAGAGAAGGCTGTCAAAGATCATTTTCGAATAATTAATTAAGGATTAAAAGCATCACCAACCTATTATTTAAGATTGACTGGTCGTCCATTTTTTGTATCTATAACCTGCAGTCAAGCAGATGGTTGAGAAGTTTATCTCGCTTTTCATATTATTTTATTTTTTACTCGATTATCCATTTGTATCTTACCTATAATATCTTTTTTTATGACAAAAATGAAATTTATTTTCATTCGGATATCTACTCCATCAAGGCCGAGAGCAGTGTAACTTTTAAAATTTGATTAACTATTTGAGTACCTTCCGACAAAAACCAACTTTTTAATTTTTTAAAAAAGTAAATTAAAATCTTTTTTTAGGGGTTTAAATAAATTTAAAAATTTTAAAAAATTTTAAAAATTTCCCTATTTTTTTAAATTCCAAATAAATTTAAAAATTTGTATAAATTTTTATTTTTTAATTATTATGAAGACAAAGATAAATTTGAAATACAAATTTATTAACTAATTATAAAAAGCAAAATAAACCAATAAAATATTATAAAAATGATAAAATTTTTTAAAAATTTAAAAAAGTTATTGAAGATGTTTTTTTTGTACATATAAGTCTACAGTAATAAAAAAGAAGTTTTAAAATTTAAAATTTTTAATTACCCCGAGGTTAAATTTTTTTACTACAATCAATTTTTTAAATATAAATTATTAAAATTTTAAATTTTTTTAAAACCCCTTATTTTAAATTTTTTTAAAGAATTTTAAAAAATCTATTCTCAATAAGGATTTTCGCTTGCTAAGATTATAAAAATTAAAAAAATTTAAAATTTTAATAAATTATCAAAAAAAAATTTAAAAAAAATTATTTTAGTTTATTTAAAAAAATTTTTTAATTTGATAAAATTTTTTAATTTTGAAAAAAAAAAATTTAAATTTTTTTTTAAAATTAAATTTTGGAAAATTTTTTGAAAAATCTCTTTTTTTTTTTTTTTTAAAAATTTTAAAATTATTCCCCCTTAAAAAAAAACCTAAAGATTTTAAAATTTTTTGTTTAAATTTAAAAAAAAAAAAATAAAATTTTTTAATTTTTTAAAAAATTTAAAAATTAATACTCTATTTACTAAAGGGAGTTGAATATACTCCTTATTAATTTAAGTTATATTTCATAAATACAAAAAGTATTTAAATCAATTATTTATATATTAATTATTATTGATAAATTTTTTTAGTAATATGATATATCAAACAATGTCCCATCATTATAATTAATTTATTTTTACTGACAATATATTTACCTTACAAATTATAATATAAAGTTAGGTTTATATTCCTTTAAAATAAACCTTTGCTATGAAATCCTAAACTATAAAACTTCAAATAAATTGAGAAGAACTTTTAAGAATAAACTTCTTAAGTGAAGGAAAGTGTATTAGCTGTTTCTGATAAGCTTTAACTAAAGATAATTATTTGATTTCGATAGAAATTAATGATTAAATATTTGAAGGAATTTTTAAATTTATTCTAGACCCTCTGATAAATAGCAAAATGACTTCCATAGGAGTTTATATTGGATTTATAAGATTAAAGGGGAATTATCCTTAAATTTATGTTTGCAAAATTAATAGGCTAAATTTGTACTTATAATACTTGCTTAATATAAAAAACTGCAAATTATTAAGAAATAAATAATTATTGACTGAATTTAAATTACTTATAAGAATTATTTTTATGATTGCAAATTTAATAAATTAAAATCATTAGTCTTGGAATTCTAAATGACAGAATTTAAATCTCTCAATTTAAAATTTGATTTTTAGTTAAAATAATACAAACGCACGAACTATTATTTAATTAATAATAACATAAATTTATATATTGCTTTCATATCTCAAAATCATAAAGTCATTTTTTTATTTATTATAATTTCATAAGAGAACCAAAAAATAATATTTTATAAGGAATAAATATAAGTTGGGGAATATCATAGAAAATGAAAATAAATAAATAAGCTGTATCCTGTTATAATGTTCCTGAAACTAAAATCTTAATTTAAATGTTACAAAATTAATATCAAAGGTGAAGATGTGATGCCTAAGAAAAATCCAGCAGAGAATGCATAGAATGAATTAAGATAATTGCATACTTATAAATTTGCATTAACTCTTACGAAATTCTTTTTGAAAATTTATTTAGTATAAACTCTTCAATTACAACGAAATTGTAAATTTACAATTAAATATAGAGATTTTATAGAAAGATTTATCAATCTGGTCAAAAGGGATTCTATAAATTAAATATTGAGTATGATTACTTTAACCCTCGCCTTACTCAATTTCCCTTATCATACATCATATTTTCTAGAAAGTTTAGTAATCATCATTTAATCTTTATATCTTACTTCTTATTGAGACTTAAATATTTAATAAAAAGAATTTAATGAATAATTGCTTCATCTTTCAAAATCAAAATGAATTATGAAGTATATATTACAAAAATATTTGCACAAATCATCTATACATCAAGACATTTCTTTCGAAAATTTTATAAAATTAAATTCTTTCTAATTTATTAATAAAATATTTAAGTGCTGGATAATTATTTATTAGGTTTGATTGAGAACTTTTAAATTTACAATTTTGATTAATTTTTATTATAGAAAAAATTTGGTTGTACGCATAACAAATTTTTGAATTGAATTAAAATAAAATCAAAGTGGTTGCAGTTTAACTCTCTCTAATTAATGAAGAAGAAGATTAGGAGAATGGAATCTCAAATATATTATTGCTACATAGAAAAGAAGAGACGACCACAACATGACCATTTAAGCCTCGCTTAGAATAGCGGACGGCTTCGGATTCAGAATCCTCCAGCTTATCAACAAGGACCTTTTCAAATTTTTCTCATAAGCGGCCCAAGCTGGATCACTAAAATACAGAACAAGAATCCAATCAAACAAATTCCTCAACAAGGTTGGGGAAACCAGAGACGGTGACATCCTAGTGTCAAACAAACCAAAGAAATCAGGAAGAAAAAACACAGGAAGAAGACCGAGAAACCAAGGAATGAGATTCAAATCTCGCAGACCCAGAACATTTGGGAAACAGAAGAGAAACTACAGAAAGTGAATGCTTGAATGACTTAGTTTTTCTTAATCTAACAAGGGAGTGGCTGTATAGCTTCCCGAAGTTTAACATATAACACGCAAGACGCTAGATCGTCTAAAATGCGTTGTTGTTATTATTATTATATTATTATAGAAAAGAAGGCAACTTTAATTTTTGTTCTAGAGCCTAATCATGATCATTGTTCTCTTTGACTCATTTTAGTTGTTGCCTTGGCCTTTTGAATTTCTTTCATGTCGAAAGTTGTAGTCTATTCCTACTACACCTTGCAGAGCCAAGCTCCAGTTCCGAGTTGATAAATATTTGCAGTGAGAGGACACGTTTTCACTCGTTGAAAGAGGGTATGTGCTCCACTACCTCTCCAATCCCTCCACCCAGAGGCGTGAGCTGCTGTTCAATCAGAGCTTCCTAACTATGATCATGGCTGATATGGCCGTCTTGAAAATGTCTTTTGGGCTTACTTAGCGCTTGCGTTAGCTACAACTAGTCATTCTTGCAGTCTG